>JAHLSL010000060.1:6789774-6815964 GCA_025920805.1 Petroica traversi
CACACACACAGTGACCAGCACACACACACACAGTGACCAGCACACACACACACAGTGACCAGCACACACACACAGTGACCAGCACACACACTCACAGTGACCAGCACACACACAGCACGGATCAGAAGCAATCACACACAGCAAGGAGCACACAGGGGCTCTGTGCAGGTTCCAAGGGTTGGAATTTACTCCATCCCCAGGAGGGACCAGGGGCAAAGACCCCAAAAAGTGAGAACCCCGCCCTTAAGTACCAACGGGAGCGGGGCTTACAACAACCAATCGGGAGAGGGCCGGGGGGCGGGGAAATGCTGATGGATGGGTTGTGGAACCAATGAGGAAGAGCAGGAGGCGGGGCCAAGGAGAAGCAGCCAATGGGACGTCGAACTGGGGAGAACATTCCAGAGAAATTCCATAATCTGGACAAAAGAGGCGGGAAGGCCACAGGGCCAAATGGGTGAATAGAATTAAAATAAATGTATATAAGCCTCAGGGTGTCTCAGGGAAGAACTAACTGTGGAGAACCAACTCTAACTGTGGAGGATAACACGGTCCTAGCAGCTGTGTTACCAGAAGGCCCTTTCAGAGCCCTGGTCAGCTGGCCACTGGCCTCCATCCTGCTTCACAAAATCACAGAATGTTTTGGGTTGGAAAGGACCTCTGGAGGTTTTCCAGTCCAAGCCCCTGCCAAGGCATGGTCACCTGGAGCAGGTGACACAGGAACACATCCAGGTGGGTTTGGGATGTCTCCAGAGAGGGAGGCGCAGTGCCCTCCCTGTGCAGCCTGTCAGTGCTCTGCACCTTCAGTGTGAAGTTCTTCCTCACGTGGAGGTGAAGGTTCTTGTGGTTTGTACTCAGTCTGTGCTCTCCTGCTCATTCTGAAACAAATGCTCAGAGAAATTGTGTCTGCCTTGGGAAGGGTGAGCTCTGAGTGGATTGTACTGAGCTCACTTTTCCCATTTGTAAGGAGCTCAGCAAGAGCTGCTGCTGCAATGTGCAGCACGGAGAGAGGATACAAGCCATGGTCATGGAGTAACACATCACCCACATCAAATCATTAAATCAGAACAGGAAATGGCCTCCCAGTAGGCCTGTCCTGCCTTTACCCCTGTGCTTGTGTTTCCTAGCACCATAGTTACTGCTGTTTGTCCAGCCACACGGTCAGTTCCTAGCACAGGAGGTTTTTGTTTGCAGAGGAGCTGGTTTGGATGTGCAGTGACGCTCTTCTCCACACAAATTGCATCATACAGAAAGGTCCAGCTGCCAGTGTAGACAAAGAGAGGAGAAAGCAGGTCTTTCCACTCTCACCAGGCACCTGATTGCAGATCTCGAGAGGGCTACATGTCAATGGCCAGATGACCATTGCTCTTAAGTTTTCCTGAATTTGGACCCTGGTGTGTGTCTGCTGAAGTCAACACAAACCTTTCACTGACTCCATTGAAACAGAGTGCGTGGATGAGAGCCTCATCTACACAATTACTGCAGACTTGTAACCCGACCATTCCTCATCTATGAAGTAAGAAAATGTTCCATGGAAGATTTAGACTCTCCAGGGGTACACTGGTGCTGCAGTTGCTGTGATTGCAGTGAAGCACAAATCTACTGGGGTTGATTTTGCAACCCCTATTGAAAGAATTAAAATATGGGAAGTCCACAACCCTAGAGATAATCAGCTCCAGGTCTTAACTATCCTACCATTTGAGTTTTTACTATTGACCTTACTTAAACATGCATTGATGAAGTTTATGCCCTTTCCCTCTTTGCTTTAGACAAAATTGATATGAAGAAGGATGTATTCCATTTTCTTTTGTAGCTGCTCTGTGCACATTTTAAGAAAATTATTGCATCTTCCTGCAATTTTCTCTTTTCTGAAAGAGTAAGCAATGCCAGTCCTTTAAACCTTGTTACACAGGTTGGATTTTCTAGACCTTGATCATCTCTTTGGTTACTTCTCTTAGACTGGTTTACTTTAGTAATTATCCAAACTGGACAAGTACCAGAACAAACTCTTCATGTGTTACATGCATTTCTGTTTCTACATTCCTCCTTGTGGTATTGCAACACCAGGATACCGTTGAGCAGTTTTAAGCTTGTGATCCTGATACCTCTGGTGATATTATTGAATCATCACTGATCTGTTGTTGATTAGTCCTACCTAACATTACCATTTTGATGCTGTACTTAGCCACTTGTATCCTGCTCCTTCAAAACCATTTCTCCACTTTATCTAGAAGTTTTTAAATTTTAAGCACATCCTTGTCTTATTCTCTTGAGCTTTTTCTATATTTCTGTTCCCTGAAAATTTAACTAATATGCCTTCTATTCCTTTAGCCAAATCATTAATCAAAATACTGAATTGTATGCTGGAGTGCCACTCAGGAAAACCCTCTAGTTTGACAGTGAATCATCATTAACTGTTTTCTGAGTATAGCTAAGCAATCAGGTAAGTGGGATTTTTCTAGACTATATTTTCCCCCCCAAATCCTTATGACTAAATTATAAAGTTCTTATTCAATATAACTACTGTGTTTTGCCTGCCTGTAATGCCTGTGGCAGAGCTGTAAAGAAAAATCAGTCTGCCATGCTGATTTCTCCTCCCCTTATTTTCTTCTAGATATTAAAATTGCTTCTTTGTTTGTTGCAGTATTTCTGCCGTAACTAGAAATAAGCTTCCTAGCTCTTTTTTGCCCTGTTTTTAATGATAAGCACTGTGCTTGTACCTCTTTATAAGTTCTGTTTGATGTTTCTGGGATTGCTTCTATGTCTGCTCAGAGTATCTGAGGGCAAGTTTGATCAGATGGAGTATTCTGAAGACAACTAACTTGCCCAAATACTTTCAAGCCTGTGTTTTCCCATCCCTGGTGTTAGGTGTGTTATGCTTCCAATCACACCTGACCATCTTAGGTAATTGAAATCTATCCTTTTTATTAATGTACCAGTAGTATTTTAATTTCATATAGCTCACTGGAAGTTCCAAAATGTGTTTGAGAAGCTGTGTAAGTATGCAGGCATTTATCTACTCCAATCTCCTGAAGCCTGTGGCTGGATGGGTGGCAGTATCCAGCCTGGCTGTGATTTACAGCCAGCTTTGGTATATCTGCACTGCATTGCCATTACGTCAGTAAACACATAAATTTACCCTAAAGTAGGAAAAATTGCTTAGATAGAAAAGTTGCTTTTGGAGTTCATGAAAGTCAGGCTTAAATGATTGACTAATGCTAAAAATGTTTCTGCTGTACTTGTACCTAAAACATGATGGCCCTGAAATGAAAGGAAGATTTGAAAGGATTTTCTTCAGATCATTTTTTTCTTGAGTACAAAGATTCCCTTCACATCTTGAAGTGAAAACTTGGCTCTTTAATTAGATTTTATCCACTAGTGATTGCTGGTGATATAGATGAGACATAATCCTCTTACTATATTAACTGCTTTTCTGTTTGTTGTACTTAACAAACCCCCAGAAATTACTGGATTCAGCAGAGCATCCATTTAGAGCAGCTCCACATGGTTACTGACATGAGGGACTGTCCTGGCTGCAAAAGGTTTAATGTTGCCATATAAGTTCAGGGTATGCAACATGAAAAAGATATGAGAGTCCTTTGTATCTCAGATCCTGCTCAGTATAAAAGAAACAAATAATATTATTGAAGTAGGAATATTCTGACTCACTGGAGAGGTACTGCAATACAGAGGAGTTACAAAACCCAAACACCCAGGTCATAAGAGTTGTCTTTCAACTGCAGATCTCGAGGCATTTTGGGAGTGAGTGCTGTTATCAGCTTTTTGTGCAGGAAGAGAAAGAGATTGGGAAATTCCATCACTGACAGTGGAGATTGTTAAACAGCTCAAAAAGTTGAGACATTTTATGATCAGCAGTTCCAAAAACATTCATCAGGGAGTATTCAAGGAACTGCTTAAGAATGTCTCTGGACTGTTAATGTTGGTTTTTATTAATTGATACAGCACTGGGAACGCAGATATTGTGCCAGAATTTTAAATGGGATGGCTTCATAATTACAGGCCTTTCAGCCTGGTGCCAATCTCTGGCAAAATAATGGAAGACTGATATGGGATATTATTAGCAAAATAATCAGGAATAATGTAATATATGGCAGTTCTTATTGGTTTATGGAAAATATATCTTGTTGGACTAACTCAATAACTTTCTCCTGATATATGAGGTTGGTTGATGAATGTTGTAGTGCTGATGTAATGGACTTTCTTGGGGCATTTGTCATGGTACCACACAACCTTTGATTAAGGAATGGGAGTAATGCAAATTCAACTGGGCAACATATTAAAAAGACCTAAAATTCCATATCTGGTATTCTTAATATGCAAAGTGGGTATTATTATCTAATGGGCTCCCTTGAGGATTGTTCGGTCATGCTTTGTTTCCCATTTCTTTTAAAGACTGGGAAATTATTTTAAAAAATAATGAATGGTAAATGTATGTAGATGGAATAAATTCTGGAACTTTGGCAATAAATTTAGTGTATGAAATGATTAATAAATCATATACACTTCAGTAAAACCGAAGGTAAACCCCTTTCTTTTGAAGGGCAAGGAATTGGACTTTGATGATCTTTATGGATCCCTTCCAATTCAGGCTATTATATGGATCTGTGATTCTAAATTATATTTGAGGATGAATGACTGACCTGAGAAATAACAACTGAAAGGTATGTGGGAGATCATGATAGATAATTGGGGGAATGTGGGATTTTACTGTCATACCAAAGGCTAAAGGTGGCCTAAAAAGAAACTTCCAGCAGTAATGATGGAGCTGTCCTGTGTCAGTAGTGATGTGATAACTTCACCAACGGCTGAGTCCATGTGAAGATGCAGATTCATGTGTCAGAAAGGAATAAAGAGCTGGTCTGGGCTTAGAGAATGATTAATGGACTGGACATTCTGTGCAGCAAGATACTCAAGGACTTGAACCTTGAAAATATTGAGCAGAGGTAATTTGTCCCAGCCTGTGTCTATATAAGGCACAGAATATGAGGATGGAAAATTTGGATGCAGCACTTATAAGGAAATAAGATGGTGTAAAGTTGGAAGTTAGGCAAAGGTAGACTCTAGGTGCACATTTCTGTAATAATGCTTGTAAACACTGAAATAGTTTTTAAAGGATCACTGTGGATTCTCTGCCTGGAGTTTTTAAAATTGAGATTCTTTGCAGTTTATTTTTCCTACTTCAAATAGGAATTGATTTAGACTGAACCTATAGCTGTGTTATGGGAACATTGTGTTGTGTTATTGATCATTGTTAGCACTGTTTTTATCATTTCTAAACTGATTTACTTGAGACTGCCTGGTGGGACACTGACAGAATATTTTCTGTGCCTACTGATTCCCAGCCTAGGGTTATCCTCTATGCCACACAACTTCCTACTAAATAAGAGAAAGGCTGGAATTTCTTAAAAATAAATTCCTTTGTACATGCCTGTGTGAGTGAGAGTCCTGCTTCCATGCTTGGTGTGGGAGGTTAAAGGGAGCTCTTTCCCCATCTGTGCACCTTGCTCAGGAACAGTTCTCAAGCTGCACTTTGTGCTGGGTGAGGGCAGCAGTGTGGAAACCCCACCCAGGGCCAATCTGAGCCTCAGTCTGATGCCTCCAGACAGCTGATGTCACTCTGGGAAGGCTCTTCTTGGAAGCCAGGACTGATCTCCCACATACACCCCATATCAGATGAAGAATGTGCTTTCCTCAGGTCCCTTGGAGCCATCAAAGCTTTTTTCATTACAATTTTTGGCTTTCCTACGCTGCACTGGCTCCCAAGTCATTACTTTCCCCTGCTGAGCAGGAAGTTTGTGTTTCAGATGCTTCTTTTTCATAATGCATGTTCAATTTCAACCCCTAACAATATTTTTTATTAATGATGAGTCTTTCTTTTTATTCCCCCCCCCCCCCCCCATTTTTTTATTTTTTGTTTACTGAAATGCCTGTGTTGGTTAAATAGTTCCTATCACACAGAAAAGGAATTGTTTGCTGACACACAGAAAAGGTGTACTGCCTAACAGGAAGGATATAAGGAAATACTCCTCTGAGACCTGTTTTTGGGGCATCCTGAACCTGTGTCTCTCCCACCAGCTCAGGAGGCCAAGTCCTTGCATCCTTACTCAGATGCTTTAATATGAGAAGTGCTCTGAAATTTTTCAGTCCAGCTGTGCTGGATTGATTCAGTGATTCAGTGTCCCTCCTTAAGTCATTTGGTATTCTTTCTGTTTGGTGTGGTGTCCTGTGGAGAGGCAGCACAAGGATCTCTGTATTTTACAGCGTTTCACAGCAAGAAAGGGAGCCCAGCAGAGGAGTGTGGGCATCACCTCACTGGTGAGAGAGCAGATCCCAATTTGATTCCAGCACAGGCTGGTGGAGGCAGCTGGGAGGGACACCTGCCAAGGGACAACTGCAGGGTCACCAGTTATGGTAATCTCCAGCTTCAGTTCATCTTTCCTTCTGCTGTTGCAGAAATGGCAAGATGGGATTAATAGCAGGGAAGTAACTTTTAAATAGCAGGAGTTTGTAAATGTCAGACTCAGCGTGTCAGACTACTCTGCCACAAATTCTGCTGCATTTTTCTTTTAGGGTTTTCTCTCATTCACAAATAACCTGTGTTTCAGGCTCATTATTCAATGGCTTTAGGCCTACTCATAACCGAGATACTCATTTTGACTACAGAGAGGGAAAAAAAGCATCTCTTTTTTCAGTTGCTAGCAAAACAGTTAACATATTGGGATGTGTAGATGGGAGCAGTCAAAATTTGACTGGAGTTCTTTGACAAAGAGAGAATGAAAAGCTCACTCTGGATTTTAAAGTTCTTTAAAGAATGTACATCAGCAGCAATCAGGTCTAACAGGCTGAGATTTGGTGAGAATAATCATTTACATCTTATGCTTATGTGAGAAATATCTCCGTAGAACAAATGATTAAAGAGCACCACTGGGCTCTGAAGTCTGTCTTTTGAAAAACTCATTCTTTGAAAGCTGCCTTCTAGATTGTCAGTGTCAGGGAAACCAGTTTTATTTTAGGAATTCTTTCATGGCTATATGATAATATGAGACTCCAGTGTAGGGGAAATGTTTTTACTTTGGCTTTGGGCCAGTTTGACTACTTGTCTTGATTGTCAAGAACAGAATAAAAACCCCACTGGAATAAGAAGAGGTTATTTTCAAAGCAAACATGACTGATACAATAACACAAGACTCAGAGAATAGGATGGGATTTGCCCTTACAGATCTCTTGGTGTTTAGTGAATCTAATCCCAAAAAATAAGCCTTCTCATTATAACCAGCTGTATAAGAGAGATTCTGCGCAGCTTTGCAACTGAATAAAGCATAAAAACGAAGCTTTAAAGGCTTTTCCAATGTTCACTTCTTGTTTACTTTTAAAGTGAATATTTGATTCTCATTAATGATGAATTTTCATCATTTTCAAAAAGAAACACTTCCACACTTTGTCAGGGATGTTACCTGGTCATATAAGCTGAGGGCTGAGAACAGGAATTTATATCAGCTAATCTTTCCTAGCACTGCTTCTCTTTAAACTTATCACTAGCACAGCCTCCCTGCTTCTGCTTTCTCAGTTGTAATCTGGGGCAGAGGTGTGTGCATGTCATTAGCTGCACATGTCCCAGGGCCAGCAGAGAGCTATAAACTCTGATAAAAAACTGTTACTGACAACTCATCTTAATGGGGGATTTCACATTCAGAAAGTAGCATGAGCAGATGTGATCAGGAAAAAAAAAAAGCAATGACAAACAGATACAAAAACCAAGAGCTATAACCATAAATACAAACAAATCATGGTGTTGTGCTCACTTTCATCATGACAGACAACCTTTCACTACAACAATACACACACAGCAATAAAACCTGGAAAATCCTGGAGCAGATCTTCAGCAGGGATAAATTTTCACAGCTCCATGACAACGGCATTGTGATAATTTATACCTGACAAAGGCCTGCTCTTTACAGAACAACTCCACCTCTGTCTGAGTGGAATTCATCTTTTCAGGGAGGTATTTACCTTCCCTGGTGTAGGCTCAGCAAGCAAATCCTGCATGAGGGGCTGGAAGGCAGAGAGATCTTGTGCTGCTTTGCTGCATCAGTATTTCACCTGCTGTGTTGTTGCATTGTTCAGATGAACGATTTGGCCTCCAAAGAATTCCTAATAGGAAAGGCTTTGCTAACTAATGTGAAATCAGCTGGTGTCCCTTGAGATGCTATAATTAAGATACAGCAGATGTTGAACCTTTTCATCAGAAGGTACTAGTGATTAAGATATCATGGGTAGCAGACATATGCATTTGCTTAGATACCAGGGAGAAAATAGGGGTTCTCTGAGATCCCTATTTCATGAGGCAAGGAGGAAGATGCAGTGTGAGCTGGGAGATTTGTTTAGACAAACTCATGGCAAAAAAATTAACTTGGGAAGTGTCTGGCTGATTAAGAGCAAAAACATTGCTGATGTGTGGAAGCTGGAGGGCATGTAGAGAATTTGTACTTTGGCAAAAGAACTTCTTGATAGGTCCAAGGAGGAGACAACAGCCTAATTTTTTTAATGCATTCCCCTTCACTCACTTTATTTGGATTAGTGAATTTCATCCTGCTTTGCTCTGTAACCAAATGAATAGATGGAGGCATTTTGGAGAGAAGTTTGGGTCTTACCTTTCTCTCTCTACTTTGGAAGCTCTCAAACCTCTTGTCATCTGAATAACGGAGTAATTTCATCTGAATTTTTGCTTTCTTTTCAGTATTACTGCTTGTCTGCTGTTTCCTTTTGCTAAAGATCCCTTGCTTAGTGTGTATCTGTACTTTGTGACAGGGTGTCTCTTTCTGATGTGCTACAAATCCTTCCAGCAGCTGATTCTGGAATGCTGATGTTCCAGTCTCAGTGCCTCTTCATAAATCAGAGCAAGGAAATTGCTGTTTAAGCACTGTTTATGCAAACTTGGGTTCAGAAACTTGAGTAGTGTTTCTGTTGAGGATTCAGAAAATGCACTTAGACTGTATAATATTGAAGTCTTTGCTCCAATGATGGATAAAGAGACCTTAATGTGTTCAATTAAAGCTTCACAGTTCTTCTCCTGGTAACAGATTGTGCTATCACCTTATGAGAACTGTGAAGTGAGTTAATAGTGATCAAAATATCTACTGTACCTGCATCTCAGTTTTCTTATATTACTGACATGTTAGCTCTGCTCTCTTGCTTAAATTCCAGTTAAAAAAATTATATTCTGCCCACCTTAATTGTAACTCCTTCTGGAGCACTCAGCATTCCTCAGCCCCCCTGCTTACCCTGTGTTTCTGCTCCAAGCTGTTGAGCAGTTACTGGGAGCTGTCAGGTTCTGGAGCTTTGGTTGTGATTCCTACTAATAATATACAAGTTCATTTTCACAGCTCTTTCTTAGGACAAAAGGCAACACATGAGTTATTCCTTCCCAACAAAGCTGTGGAATTTCAGATAAAAATCTGAGGAACTAAGGCCAGCTAAGTGGATGATTCTGGGAGTTCTGTTGGCACCATGCATTCAGTATGCTTTTATATGTGTGCCATTTGCAGTAGATAAATGAAAGTATTTTCAGAGTTAAAAAACAGTTACAAAATAACATGAAAAACCCACCTATAATCTCTTCAAAGTGTGAACTGCAGTTCAAGAAAGGTGTCACTCTTCTATTCTAATATAGCAAAAATACTTCCAATTTTTATAACATTTTTCTCTTAAGCACTGCAAAACATTTTAGAAGTTTTAGAAGTTATGAATTATTGTCGTCTTCATTTGCGAGGGAATTGTACTGAATCTCAGAGGAAAGTTAAATGAATTGGAGAGGAAACTTTCAAGTACTGGCAAGTTTTGAAATCATCTTCTTTCTGAAATGTAAAATCATTTGTCATTGAAGCAGAAAATGATTTGTGTTTTTGAAAGGGTGTCAGAAGAGTGTTTGTATAAGCCTCAAAATACCTAAATATCTTAGGTATGGCTGAAGCCATTTCTTTAGCAAATTCTTCCTTGGCCCTTCTGTGAATACTGAGCTGTTAATAGAAATAAAATATGATTAACAGTTCCCTTTAAAAAGTTGAGATAAGTTGAATCAGCTTTGTTACTTCTTGAGACCTTTTTTCCTTTGTTTTTTTAACCAGATTAGCATTATGTGTTTCTGACCTATAACTAAGTCTCTTAAGCTGGAGGGAAAAGTTTCTGGTTTTGTTTGCCCAAAAATGCAAAGCCGAATGACTGACAGAAGAAATCCAGCCTTAAACCAAAGGTACTTCTTAGTTCAGTCAGGAGCTTTAAAGAGGAGTAACAACCTTGAATTTTAGCTCCAGCATCAAGTAAATTGCATTTATTCCTCCATCAGCTTTGAATTTTTAAATCTTAGTCACAAAGAGAAGGATGTAATTAAGGAGACATGACTATATCCTGTATTTACACTTCCTGTATTACCAGAATAGACTTTTTCTCCAACTTTGCTCTGTAGCCAGAATGCTGTCACAAACTGAATTTCTACTTGTAGGTGACTCTCATTCTCTTTTTGTCCATATTTTAGCTTTATTCACTGCACTAGCATGCTACCAAAATTCACATCTTCAAGTGGTTCTGCTACAAGGTGCCACAAAGTCCTCCTGGGGTCACAAAGCAAAGCTGACATGGAGATGCATTGGTCATTGTGGAAGAAAAATAAGGAAATAAAATACAGTGTTGTGGTTACCTAAGTCACTGATGAGGTTCATGTAGTGCTGTGCAGCTGAACTGATATGAAGGTATCTTGACAATCACGATCAGGTGTTTCTGAAAGATCAATATTTTCTCCAGAAAGTGCAATTAGATCATACCTGAGAATAAATGTGGGAGGTTTGGAAATTTCCTTTCCCTCCTACTAGTAACACTTGCGTGTTTTATGAACTTGAAACTCCCTTTCTCAGAGGGCCTTGATGTGCCTTTAAATGTAGCTCCTACTTCAGACCTCAAGAAAAGTTGGCACGCCTGAAAGCCCCTCTAGTTTTGACAGCTACTCTCCTTGATCTGAGAAAAACCCAGCTCTGCTTCTCATCCTGGATTGTGGCAGTAACAGCATTTACCATTGGTTTGTCTGTTTTAATGTTGAGAACTTCAAGTATGTGGGGTTTCCACATCTCAGAAGTTACAAAATTCAAATTTGAAAACCTGAAATATTTAAGCAAAGAACAATATA
The DNA here is from genome assembly GCA_025920805.1 of Petroica traversi. Taxonomy (NCBI): domain Eukaryota; kingdom Metazoa; phylum Chordata; class Aves; order Passeriformes; family Petroicidae; genus Petroica; species Petroica traversi. The sequence goes on from JAHLSL010000060.1 coordinate 6,800,969, forward strand.
GTTTAAAAAGCTGGTAAAGGATTTAGCTTCTGTTGTCACAGGATGAATTGTTCATGAACCAATGCAAAAGGAATGGTAATAAAATCAATTTTGCATGTTCATGCAATTCTTCATCGTGTTCATTGGCATATCAGGGACTTTAATGAGATGTCTCTGGCACTCAGACATGGATGGAATGAACAAGTTTAAAGAGCCATAAGTTATATTTATAGATCTATACTTCATATAAGCCAAATATTCAGTGTGTGCTGGTGAGCTGCATGTAAAAGAACAAAGAAATTCGAGGTGGTGCTCTGCAGTGCAGCTTTGGGTTGTGGTCACTTTTATCTATTCAGATTTCAGTGAACAGCTGTAAGGAGAGATCAGCATCTAAACAACCTTAGATTGTGATGGAATCATCAGCTCTGCTGTGCTGAAAGGATGGAAATCATGGAAAGGAAATGGATTAGGGCTTTACAGTAACAAACAAGGCCTGTGTTGTGGGTTTATTGGCCAGCAATGGGTTCGGATGATCTGTTTACTTTTCTGTTGCTTGTTCTGTGATTTTACATTCAAGAACATTTCAAAGCAGAAGAATCCACATTCTTTTGATCATAAATCCTGAGCTCTTCTGGGCAGGGACCTGGAACATTTGCTGTTTGGTGAAGAATGAGGAACACATGGTCCTTTGTAAATAATAAATGATAAAAATAAAGCATGAGTAACCGTGCTGTGAAAAGAGAGCAGCAAATGCATTGAGAAATATCAACTGCAGGACCAGGATTACCTAATGAGCTATAATCTATTATTTGTCATTTAACTTTAGAGTTTTAACTACTTAATTCCTAAAGGAAGGGCTTTTACAAAATTAGGTTTTAAAAAGATTAAACTAGGGAACTTCAGGTAGGATTTGTCAAAAACTAGAAATAATCAGAAAGAGGTTAATGAGAAAAATACAAAACATGATAAAATACCATTTGAGCAAAAGAATAAAGTTTGAGTTCTGTCTACTTACAGCTTATCAGTAAAATTAATGAATTTTTGTGGGATGTGGAATGCTCTGATAATCTTCTGAATAATACTGAATGTCTCTGTCATGGGACATGCAGTTAATAAAAGCTTTTCCACACAGTAAAATAATGTTTTGAGCTGTTTTTAGAGTTTGCTAAGGGTGGCATAGAGATGAGAATAGAATTTGTTTAGTTATTATGTACTTTATAAAACTTATTTTAAATTTTCTTTTCCTTTGCTTTTTAAAGGAAGAAATTAACTTTGTAAAGTATTCTCTGGCAGATCAGGTTTATCAGGTGACAGCAGAATCATGAGAAATTTGTACATGTTAAGGATGTATTCCAGGTGAAGTCATATAATTCAGGAATTTTAATGTTTAAAATTGTATCTCTAAAGTAAAACTATTTTTGTGTCTGAGAATTTAATTTTTTTTTTCTTCACAAAGAGCAGAGTTCTCTGTAGAAGTGGCATCTTTTATTGCAACTTCAAAATGAAATTCTGAGACTCCTGTCCTGTAAATATTTTATGTAACCTAAGGACAGAACTGATCTTGTGCATGAATACCAAATACACAATTTAATTCTTTCAGTAGTCACATTAACCATTTTTTCCTTTCCATGCTAGTATGTAATATATATTCTCAGGATCATATTATAATAATGCCATGATTAAAAAAAAATTGATTTCTTAGACAATCTCTTTACTATAATAAATCTAGCTTGCTTTTCCAAGTCCAGCTCTGAGTCCCAGCCTCTGAGTGATCCCAGGGGCACAGAGCTCCAGAGGCACTGCTGTGTTAGACTTTCATGTGTAACTTCAGTGTTTCCAGCATTTATTTCCCTCTATTTTAGAAAAATAGCACAGAACTCAAAGGTATGAATATGGCTTCCTGCTCTGTCAGTAACATCTAATCTGCCTGTCTTCTCTCAAGTGATCCCCACCTGCATCCTTTTATTATTGTTTTCTGCACCAGAAAGAACATTTAGTTTTTATTATTCTGCTACATCCTATTGGTACTTTATATTTTTGTCTTCAAAGTTTGGTGAGTTCCATGTGTAGCAAGATATCATCTCTGGCTGTAAATCTATCTATCTATCTATCTATCTATCTATCTATCTATCTATCGGTCTGTCTTTCTGTCTGTCTATCTATCTATCTTTCTATCTATTAAAAGTGGAGAGAAAGGGTAAAGGAGAGAGGAATTAGCACTGGAAGTAATTATATATTTTAATGACAAAATTTAGCACATTATTAATAGGCAAATCTCTCCCATTAAATCTTGTCAGAGGGGTGCGTCAGCAGAATTTCCCGTCATTGTTTGGTTCCCACAAATTGATCCACCCTGCAGGTACCCCATAGCACCTGATGGTTTGAAGGCAGGGAACAGAGCAGTGATGCTCTTTTTCCTGTAGAAGTTTCCTGTGCAAGTTTTTACCAACATCTTTAAGAACATTGCCAGCAAATCCACTATATTTGTATGCTCATACAAAACCATCTAATGGGAGAGAACTGCTTTCTTCCATGGAAAGTAGTTCCAGGTAATGGCTTTACTCACAGTGACAGGCAGTGTGATGATCCAGAAATAATTCTCAGGACTGCAATTTATTAATTTTTTTTTGCAACAATTAGCTGGAGTCTGCAGAATTCCTCACTGAGTGTTGGAACCAGAAAAAGCAGAGCTGACTAATGGAGCAGTGTGTAAAAAGTGATATAGAGGTCATCTACCCATGGAGAACTAGAAAATGGTGTTCCACATTCTTTTAGCAGCACAGCATTTTAGAGAGGAGCCGGGTATTTTTCCACCAGACTATATTTAATATTCCAGAGCATGACTCTTTCTTCTGAGTTTGAAATGTCTGGCTATGGGAGATATTTAGATATTTCATTGTCTCCCACCTAAAGCTGGGAACAGTGAGAACGTGCAAAGCCCTTGGCAGCTGCTGCCATCTGACAGGGGGGTCCTTGGTTTGAGTGTGACATGGTCAGAGCTAGAGATGAGCAGTGTCTGACAGGGAAATGGGCCTGCAGAGTGATGGGCTTGATTTTCAGTCCAGTCCTTGCCTACAACTGGTTTTTCTATTTTATTTTAACCACAGACCATGGAGCCAGGGTATGGCTCTTCTCACTGTTGGGAAAACTGGCAGGAGAGACCCTAAAAGCTCAAACAGAAGGTTGCTTTGGACTGTTGGAAAGTTTCAGGGAGCTGTCTTGATGGATTTTAGAAAGCTTAATGAGCAGAATCACTATGACAGCTACCTCAGTCATAGACAAGCTTGCTCTTTACACCTTGCAGCCCCAGAGCTGGACCCAAAATAGCTATTTGCATGTTCCAGGCAGGAAACACATTTGAGTTTGGTGATGAGGTGAAAGGCTGTGGATTTTTGTCTGTTTCTCTGATTTTCTGCTGCAAAGGGGTGAGTCCTGGTAAGCACTTGGCTATAGCACAGTGGCCCAGTCCCCAGTTTGGTGATAATTGGTGATAACACCCATGCTGAGGAAGTGAGTAATAAAAACAGGCTGAAAAAGGCAAATGAAATTAAAATTATATCTTTGGGGCAGTTCTAGTCAAAAGACCAAAGAAAAAATAAATATGTGGGAGCTTATTAGGGAGCTAACTCATATTACTCTCTTTCTTACAGTGCAGGGACACAGAAATCAGATATGAACTAGATGTTAAATTAATGAAGGTTAAAGCCAACAGTTTTAGCTGATCTAATTTTCCATTGCATAATACAGAAAATCTCTCTTTTGGGGGTTTCTTTTGAAGGTGAGCAAGGGAAGTGGAATGAGATGTGTCCCTGAGGTTTCTGAAATGTCAGACCTTGAAGGCTTCATATACATTCCTCTAAGATGTACAGTGGTATAGAGAATCTTCATATTAGCAAATATCAGAAGACGTGAATAAAAAGTACAAAATTTTGATAAGTAACTAAAAGTTAGACAATTGTTCAAACCAAAACAAAGGCTAAAATTGCAGAAGAGAGAATGTAATTAATGGGAAGATCCTGCTCTGTGATTTGACAAGTACGAAACCAAATCTAGGTGCTAGACCTGTTATTTCATGCAAACAGAACAATGAGAGATGGAAGAGCTCAACCGTGAAAGCCAGGAAATGGAATTAGAGATGAACCAGAGTGAAAAACTGGAAGGAAACACAAATAAAAAGTTCTAATAAGCAAATTTAGTCAATAGTATAATGGTTCTGAACTAAACAAAATCTGGAAGGAGACAGTCTGGAAACTGCAGTAGGTTTCATAGTCCTTTTCTCTGTGACGGATGTGACTAATGCAGTAACAAAGATGTTACTTGAAATGATTAAGATTCTAAGGGCAAGGCTGTTTTCTTATCAGCCTCAGTGTTTACTTGTTTCTGCAGAAGCAGAAATTCCAAGCAGTACAAACTCCAACCAGCCCGTGCCACGAGCTGGAGACCCAAGCAAGTGCCAATGTTGTTGTTATCAATGTTAACCCAGCATTGTGGCTCTGAAAATGCTGTGCTAAGATGCTTTAGCAAAGGGGCCAAGGAACATTTCTGGGGCTAATTATGGAGTAACTCAATCAAAGCAAGCCCTCTCCTAATCAGCTCGGTTAGAGATAGACTGAGGCCCTGCATGATATGCTTTTATAGAATTATCTTTTCAAGCCAAGAGGCATGAGAAATCAGGCAACCTGTTAAACACATGCTGAAAACCTCCTTTAATAATTCCTATGTGCTGCCTACAACTATATAAGTATAAACATACATGATTAAAGCCTGAACTTAGTTCTTTGAAAATAACAGCAGGAGGAAGAATCCAACTGCAGTCCTTGACTCACAGGATTGCTGTGAACCATCAGTCTGGTGCATCCATGAAACAAAGAACAACTTTGAGATGTATGTCAGGCAAGAAATCTCCAGCAGAAATGTGACAGAAATGCCATTTCATAAGGCATTAGAGAGATTTGATTTGGAAAATTGAGAACAATTCTTATCACTCAAGTTAAAAAAAAATGGCTTGCAGGCAATATAGACTTCTTTTTTTTTTTTAAAGGAAGGCAAAAAAATTGAGCTGCCAAAATGAAGATGAAATGTTGCCATGGTTATAACCAAAGCTGCTCTGGACTGCTGTTCATCTTGGGGTTGCAGCATTAAAGCACCATGAAAGAATTGTCCTCTACTAAACTCAGCAGCATCACCAGCCAAGCCAGAAAACACCATATACAGAGATGTGAGCTACATACCAATGCATTTTGCTCGTATTTTTTTGAATTATAGTGGATATCTGTATCACTGGCTGTAATTACTGTTCCTTTTTAAGTCTCTGATTTACCTTAAACCACTTATTTGATGTAATCAGTCCTTAAATAAATGCAATTTGCTTCATTATTTTTTAATGCAACTGAATATGCACAAAATAGGTTCACACAGACCAGAATATGCAATAGCTCTGCATTAGGAGGCTTGACAATGGCAGGACTTTAAAACTGTTCAATACTCAGAAGCTCCTTTTTGTGACAAAAAGAACATGATATGAGGTTTGAAGACTTCTAAAAAGCCTATATTTTTCTGAACAGAGACAAAATTTGAAAAATTGCTGCAAGTGTCTTAAACTTTCCAGTTCTTCATTTCCTTGGCACTTAAATGGAGTTAAAATTTATGACAAATTTTCTGGCTCCAGTGGATCTTCACTTATACTCAGAATTAGATGGGTTCTGAACAAGACCAAATGATTAATGTTTCAAGAAAAGAAATAATTGCTAAGTATTATTAATTTAATTTCTCTACAGTATTTATAGTCATTTTTCATAATTCTGAATGAGAATCTCTTTTCATATAGAAAAGCTTTCCAGGAGACAGGGGTAATGACATACTTCACACATATACCTTCTTAATTTATGCAAATTATTGTGTTTTTAGAAATTACACACAGCCACTGCAATCTTCAACCCCCTGCAAATTAAAATGAAAGAAAATTGCTTTAAAAGGGCCTTGTTCATTGAGTATTTATCTTTCTACTAGACAAGAATTTAAAGTAAAAAGAAACTCAAGAAAGCCGGAGGCATGAGCAGAACTTCTTATCACAACAAATGATCCAACTGCTCATGAGACGCTAGTTCTGAAAATCAGTGAATAGTGACAATATCTTTTAAGAAGATTGCAACACTCAATATTAAGTTTTCTTATCTTCCCAAGGACCAAATCCTGGCTCTTGGTAAAATCACTGAGAGTTTTGCTAATGCCTCTAATGAGAGCACGACCAAACCTCAAGAGCCTCATTTGAAAGCGTATTAGCTTTCCTGAGCGGCGCCGTGAACAAGCTCAAATTAGTTGCATCACACTATGGAATAAAAATCTCTGCTTGCTCTTGTCTGTTTGTGTCTGTGCATGCATGTATGAAGGAACATTCAGTTCTATAAAATATAATCTGTTTTCAGTGCATAAAGCTGGCGTTTTGAAAAGCAAGGGGAACTGCTCTCATTTGACATCCGATAGCTTTTTGTAAGTTTTAGCAGGCAAATCTGCCACAGAGCAGTTTATTGTTTCTTTCACACAAAATTGTCATTAGTGGAAGCTGTGCTTTTGGTGTGGTATATTTCATTTTATGGGAGGAGGATGTGTGTCTGGCTTCTGTTCTTTTTGCTTCTCTGTTTATGCATGGCTAATATAATCTGAAATGCTATTGAATTCAAAGAATTAACTTTATATAGTTGTATACATATGGGACAATAAAACAATTGCTTTGTTTTCAGACAGCTCTTTGAGAACTTTGAGAATTAATTGGAAAAAACTTTTCAGTGAAGACAGCGTTGCTCGAAGCCATGGAGGAATCACAGAGATATTTTTTAGTGTCTACTGCTGTAGAGTCAAAACTCTATTTCATATGCCTAATGTTATATAAGCAGGATCTATTTTAGAAAGGCTACAATGTTTTAATATGCAGTACAACATATGAGAAATAAAGAATGATTAAAGAGGGATCACTATTTTGTAAACAAGTTGTGAGTATCATTACAGCCTTTGCAGAAATTAAAAGGTTATATTGCTCTACGGAGTTTCAGGGAGATGTTACATAACTGCTTAGTGCTTTTGCTCTGTTTGTCAGTCTGTGTATCTCTCTTGCTGCATCTGAACACAACTGATTGGAGTATGAAGTGATTTTTTATGCTTTGAGTCATTTATAGCTCTAACAGGGTCTCTGAGGATGGGTGCACGCTGCAGTTCAGGGGCCTGGGTGAAAGAACACTCCAGGCTTAAGGACCATGAAATGGGCATGGATGGATGTAATTGGTTAGTTTGCATGCATAAAAATGAAGGTCAGAAACTGCTCTGATTTATGCATCATTCTTTGTCCTCGGAGAGGCTTTTTATTATTTGTAACTTCCTCCTGAGGAGTACCCCACATGCATTTCTTAACCACATACCCTGGGGCAAAGAGAGGTGCCCAAGAAAGGATGGGAATCTTGAGAAATGCTGAACAGCTCCAAGCTTTCCAGGAACTCTTTTTCTACCCAGGAAAATCCTGCAGTTTTTTTAGGGAATTTTTAGTTTTTAGGATTGTTTTCTGTCACCAGAACAGCATCCACACCCTACTGTGCACTTCTGAAGCTGAATACCAGGATATCTAGGTGAGGCTGAACTGCTGCAGTGGATGTGTGTGAGGAGCAGTGTGCTGTCACTAAAGGCAGGCTGCATTACAATCTGGCTGGTGACCCAGGGTATACAATAACTGTGTGCCATGTGCCATATGCTTGTTTCTGAAAGCTTAGTAGCCAGTGGAAATCAGAGATCAGAAACTGTCATCTTGAAAGAGCAGAGAGTAATTGAAATCTACCTGAGGCTGGTTCACCTGAGGACTGTGTGCTTCCACTCCTCCAGCAGCTGAATTCCCAGTGCACCAGGCTGAAATGCCACATTACTGCTCGTGTCAGTGGGAATTATGTGTGCAGCAACGAGGAGTCAGTGTTACAAACATGGCTTTTCTGTGTGGGCTTCTGGTTTCTGGTGTTTTCAGACCTGCTTTTGTATCCATGACAAAGTTAAGATTTGTTCTGCCCGAGTTTCAAAAGCAGGGAATATCCAGAAGCAAACGCAACACATGAAGGGCCAGGAAACTGCAGGTCCATCCTGGCTCTGTCACTGATTTACTGCTGTGTGGCTTTAGGGAACACATAAAATCCAAGTGAGTGCATTCACCTGAGTCAGTGATCCTTACTCCCAGTACAGACTGAACTGGTACAGGCACTGGTTTTAGGGCATAATTCATTTCTCCTTAAAGCAGATATCTGAATCATACTGATTTGTCACAGGAAATGAGGTACTTTAGCATTAGTTTACACTTGTTTAAAGCTGTGTGAGAGTGTCACATCTCAGCTTGTACAAAGTACATGGCATTCACACAACATGTATGATCAGTGAAGATCTGCTTGGTTATATCAAAGGTTCTTTCAAAGGGGAAGAGAATACTACATATTTGATTTTCTAGTGCTTGGCCAGTGATGTAGCATATTTCTGTAATAAAAATGACTAACATTGCAGAAATAGTGATTTTTTTTTTATTCAGAGGCAATCATTGGACACTTACATTCTTTATCATCAAGGACATTAAGTAGTCAATTTTATTAATGCACAATAGATGTAAGCTGCCACCAAATTGGAATAGTTACATTTTGCACTCATTTGTTAATCAGTTTGGAAATTGTTTTCATAATCCATCCATATTCAATAATGTAAACATCTGATCCGTGATTCTCTGTTCCCATAAATCTTATTTAGCTGGACAAAATGAGTGCAATACAATGAGTAATATTTTAAGTGTGCCTGTTGTTTCAGAGTACTGTTCTCAGATTCCTGGCATCCCCAGTTGTTCTGGGGAAAATTGCTTAAAATTATAGGAACTCTAAGTCAAGACTCAGGTCTTCCAGAGATCCATCTGATTGTATGTCTTATTTTGGTGAAATCCACTGTGGCACAGCTTGTCCCCTAAGGCTTGGGTAATGAAAATAAGAAAAGTTTCCACAATCTCATAATTTCCCAAATTTATAGAGACTTTATCAGTTGTGTGGCATATGAATATTCAGGGCTCTTCCCAATGTGTCAGAATATGCTATGAATAATTTATAGCTCTAGACTCAAGTCTTGTCCTTTCAGCTTTGGAAATGTATGCATCAACACAGACGTCTCCATTTCCTGCTATTGAAACTGTATCCTAAATATTCTTTGTTCTAAATTGCCAGCTTTGCGGAGGAGGCCCAGGACACCAACATATACATGCACTTGGTGTTGTAGTTGTGCTTGTCAAAAGGAAATGTAATGCCTTGTGTAAATGGTTATCTCAAAACCAGAACACTTCCTATGCTTGGTCTCTGCAGCAGAGAGTAGCAAAGATGTTTCTTATCCAACACACAGAAACTGGGCTCTAAAGCACATTAAGCAATGTGGAAAAATATTGTTACTTTCTAGATGAAATTTCTACGTTTGATTCTCTCCCAATAGGCATGAACTGGACAGTTTTATTACATTATTTTCTCTAATTCCAGAAACATGTTTTTCTTTCATACATAGAAATTCCTGTCTCAAGACAGGATTTAAGTGGGAGGTATTTGTATGTGTGCAAATAGATTGGTGCCATGCTTTGCAATTGAGCTTTAACTGTAATAGGCAACTGTGACAGTAAGATTCTAGTAAGGTACTGCTGAGAATAGTTCTGGCCTCTCTTGTTGCTCCTAGAGAACTATATGTGTTGTATCATAATTTATTCTATGTTTAATGTCGGACTTAATGAAGTTTCCTTTCAAAAGAATTTGTCATAGACTTGTTTACAGGGAAAAATAGTTTGTAGGACAGAACTAGGAGGATTACTCAGGAGTTTTCTTCCTTAATAAATGTAACATAAGCATTGTTACAATAACTTCCAGTGGGCATAAATTACCTGAGTATCTGTGGATTATTTTTTTTTTCTGGTTATCTCACCTACATTTCTAGTTGCAATATTGTATTTAACAGGACAGAGGTTTATTTTCAGTTCAGGCAGAAACCTGGTAAGCATTGCTAGGGTCACGGTTTTATTCTGATATTAGGAAAGAACAGGATCTTCTCAACACACTAGTAAATATTCATTTAGTTGAAGACACAAATGCTGATTTCAGGTGATTTAAAGACAGTCTATTTTCATTTAAAATTAAATAGGTTGAATGAGGATTAAGCCTTTGCGGTATTATTAAAATTACTGAGAGTGTGAATACAGTCTAACCTGAAGACTCAGAACTAAAATTAAAATAATTAATTTTTTGTGTTGATATTGTTGGGATGCCTTTGCAGGATAAGTGGCTGTGCAGGGTGCACACACAGGGACTGGCACAGGCTCTGCTGGGGTCAGTGCATGGCAGGAGGAGCAGTGCAGCCATGGCCAAGCCACCCCACCTGCATTTCAGGTGGGGAAATCCAGTTTATCAACACCTCACCCGGGCTGTGCATTCAGCCCCAGGCCAGGGGGCACAAAGAGAAAAGTGAGGATACACAAAGATTGTTCTGACAGGGTGACCCCTGGGCATCCCAAACTGGGAGAGAGCAGGAGCAGCTGGAGCTCTCAGGGGGGATTTCTGTGGATGGTGCTGGGCTTTTCCCTCTGAGAACAGGGCAGCGAGGGGAAGTCCTGCATCAATCAGCCCAGGAGCAGCAGCTCCAGCTGTCACACATTGCTGTGCAAAACAAGGCCAGTTCTCTGTGTTCCCTGTCCTTGCCTATGCCCCTGACCAGCTTGGTCCCATGGGGAAGGCAGGAAGGGCAGGGAGGATGTGCCTCAGCCCCACGTCCTGGCTCACACTGAAGAACAGAGGAAGTTGCTGGAGAAGGGAGATACGGAATCTTTGAGGTTTTGGAACAATTTTACCAGAACTGAGAAAGGAGAACAAGGCTTGTGTGGGAATGCTCTGACACATATCCAATTTGAGATGTCTGGAGGATCACAGCAGCTTCCTTTGGATTTACCCACGGAATCTGAAGATTGGCTTCGTGTTTTCTGCTACGTACATGTTCCATTTTTATCTTTCTGCTCTCTGCTTAGGAAATTTTTTCTACTATATACTCCCTCTTCTCACTGTTTCTCCTCAGGTTTGCAGTTTTTCTGTTTTGAAGTGCCAAATAAGGACAAAACTGCTGCAGTATAATTTGTATTTATGAAACTTCTGCTGTATGAGGGGCTCAGTGGTCTGCACAAGAATAAGTAACAAACAGTTTGATAAAGAGGAGGAAATCAGTGTTTAATCTCTGACATAATGGAACTATTCCAATCTGACTTGTGCATTAGCTGATCTGAAGCCCTAGGAAAATATAAAGGAAATATAATGTAAATGAGAATTCTGTACTTAATGAATTTGGTCATTCTTGCTCCCAAATTGATTATTGGCCCTGCAGTTGAGATTGACTGTAGCTCAGTCACTGGAATAACATACATCTGACAAAGGAAGAAAATTGAAATCAAAACTTTGGGACTTGAGAAAATCTGCACAGATCCATTTCCTTTTTATTGGTACACAAAAATACCTTTCTGTACTACCTATAAGATGATTGTGAGGTAGGTATTACCTGTTTACTAGAGTGAGGAGAGAAAAAAAAAAATACCACGTTTGTAAATGTTCACTTTCCTTACATTCCTTGCTTCAAATAGGGTAATTTAGGTTAAAAAAAAATCTGTGTAAACAAGAGGCCACATGCAATCAGAAAAGGTTTCCCTGTGTGAGATTTTCCGTAGGTTGCAGATCAGTTTGCCAGTTCTCAGCTGGGTGTTTTTGAGCAGGATCAGAGCTGCCATCTTTTGCAGCCCATGACATTTGCAGTGCCTGTGCCTGTGTGGTTTGGGCTGTGGGAGGTTCCCTGTTGGCAGCAGGAACAGCCAGCAGGGCTGGGAGCATCTGCAGGAGGGTGGGCAATGGTGGTGAGCAACAGCCTGCTCCAAGTCAGCTCATCCCAACAGGAAAAACTGCTCTGAGTCAGATCCAAACCACAGGAGGCACTGCCTCCCCATAGGACCCTTCCTTACTAACCTACTTAGATGAGGCTCCAAAACAGAATTTCTGCCCTCAGACTGCCTCTCTTTCCAGAAAAGTATGTGCTTCTTTGATGTCTTGTTATCTAATACCCAATCTCATCTTCTGGCCTCTGTAGTTAACAAAGCAATCACATTTTAAGACAAAGTTGTTTACTTAAGTCTTCGTAATATTGACAGCATCTGAACAAAAGGGACAGAATTTCTAAATAAGTTATGCAACTGCAGGATTTTAGTTTCAAATTTCAATCTTAGAGATACTGACGTTTTCTGAAACAATTGTATTTATGCTTTCAAAAGAGAGTAGGTGTGATCTGTGCTGTGAACCTCATCCAGAAACCAGTATTCTGTTATGAAGAAGGATCTTTTTTGCTTCCCTTGAGTCAGATTATCAAATATATTTCTGATGTGATGGATCACTGTAGCAGAATGGTTTCTCTATCTTTTTGCATTATCTGCTGCAAGACACATGTAAGAGAGGGAGGGCAGGGCAAGGAGAAAACCTTAAAAGTGGATGAAAGCAGACTTGAAACTTCAACAAGGACATGACCAGCCCAAAATCTGTTGAATGAAATATATGAGTGAGTAGATATGCAACTGGAGCAAGTCATCACAGGTCAATTTTCATTTCAGCATGTGACAAATTACTGCAGTTGGGGTGATAGCCCCAGAAACTTCAGTTCCTTCAAGTTCCTCTACCAACAGGTTTCTTTGCATTGGTCCAACATGATCCAAAAGAGTACAGAACTCAAGTATTTTATTTCTGTTATATGAAAAGAATGTTTATTTCCTTTATGTCTGCCACATTCATATATCTCACTAAAACCCCCTAGATTTGCCAGCAACCCACGAGTAACATTTACCTTTTATTGAACAGTGGCACAACTGAGTGGAGCTTTTCAGTTTGGAGTTTTGCAGGTGTAGCTGAAAGCAGGGTGTGTCCTTGGTCCCCACAGGGCTCCTGGTATGGCAGGAAAAAAAGATAAAAATGGTGAAATGAAGGCAAATAAGCCTGTCTGTCAAATTAATAACACATGCTATCCATGCTTGTAAACCAGACCTTCAGCTTCCATCCTCTTCGTTACTGATTTCTTAATTTATGATACTTTGACAGATGGAAAGGTCACTGTGCAGGTTTTATTGAAGAGGTTCATGCCATGGTAGCTTTTCTGCCAAGGGTAATATGTTGCACTAAGGAATTTGTCTTATTTATAATTAGCTGAGTTCGAATTATTTCTCCTAAATGGGCAGTCAGGTAATAATGTGTAAATATAAAGTAAGCACAGAACTGCAATTACTACACAGTGGATATTTTCCCCCAAGCTGTATAATACATTCAGGCTTTACCATGGTACTGAGCAAAACCACTCAAACTGGGCACACCACAAACCTGTCCAAATTTTAAATCATCCATTTTTCCCTGTCATGCAAAGAAATGAAGCGTTCCTTTTCCACACTAATTTACCTCAAGCACTTTGTGTCAAGGGAAATGGATCACCAGTGCACACACCTGGCACTAATAACTGTGAAAAGCCCCCTGAGTTTTATTTTCAGCTCTTAGTATGTTTAATAGACCAAAGCACAATCAAAGCATAATAAATGTCAGAAAAGAGAAAAGACTGAAACACTTCATGTACTTGGTGAAGTTTTGCAAAAAAATATGCACTGGAAAATTGATGAAGACTTGAAGAACTGATATCAGTTGTAATTGATTCCTCTTGAAACCTGGCCTCAGTGATTCCAAGTGTGACAGTGCTGCCAGCAGGGGGATGACTTTGTGGGTTGCCCATGCACCCTCTCCCTACTGCTAGAAATGGACAAAGCTCTCTGTCATTTCTGGATTTCACGTGAATGGAATGTAAAGTTTCCCAATAACTTTTTGCAGTAGATTTTAGTGGTGGGAATTTAAATGAAAAGAGTTCAAAGTATCCTTGATGGGGCTACGCAAGAAAATTGTGCGTGGACACAGGAGAGGTACCTTGGACAGCAACTCTTTCTCTTCCCACGTGCAAAGGAGTGAGGAAGGCACCTGGAGAGGATCCAGGGTTGCTCAGTGCCAGACAGATGAAGAGGATCACTGAGGGATCAAATGAAGGCTGCTCCTTGTGGGAATTTTGTGAGAGCCTCTCTGTTCCTTCAGCAGTTGTTTCCAGAGCCTCAGGTAGAAATATTCCCGCAGAGGGAGCTGAGAACCCTTTTTGTTGTTCCCCAGCTCTCAGGTGCTTCAGTGCAACCCTCACGTGCAGACTCACCAAACAGACTTCTAAAGGCCTTTCCAGTGTAGTGAAATTTCCATGATGGAGGTTATTGAAACTAACCTTCTTTTAGTTCTTGGAACTGAGAAAAAGTGACAGCTGCATGCATTTAAATTCCTGTCGTAAGGGGTGGAAAGTCTGCAAATGGTAAAACCCTTTTAATTTCTCTACATTTATACTGTAATAATGACATAAATAAGCCTCTTCAAAGGATTTAGGGCAGGTAGCTGGAAAAACATTCTGTCATCTACCTTTGATGAGAGCTTCAAGGCAAATAATAAATGAGCAGATGAAGCTTTTTGTGGAAAGTCCTGTTTTCAAACATGTCCAAATGACTTCTTCAGTTCCTGATAGTGCTAAAAGCAAAAGAGAATCATTAAAAATAGAGAAGGTGCTTCCAGATTAATAGGTCTCTCTACAAAACCCCTAAAATTTCTCTTGAGAATTAGCAATCAGTAAATTAATGCTTCCATTTCCAATGAATTATCATCAGACTTAGTTCCCAAGTAGTGAAAATAAAAATAATAAAAACAAAACCCAGAAGAAAGTATTTCCCTTTTCCTCTCTTTCTCTCTTTCTCTCTTTCTCTCTTTCTTTCTCTCTTTCTCTCTTTCTCTCTCTCTTTCTCTCTCTTTCTCCCTTCCCTTCCCTTCCCTTCCCTTCCCTTCCCTTCCCTTCCCTTCCCTTCCCTTCCCTTCCCTTCCCTTCCCTTCCCTTCCCTATCGGAT
>JAHLSL010000060.1:6816064-6882369 GCA_025920805.1 Petroica traversi
TGACCCTTCCCTTCCCTTCCCTTCCCTTCCCTTCCCTTCCCTTCCCTTCCCCTGTCCCCAGGTGAGTTTGCAAATTAAATTTAATGATTGACAAGTTAGAGGCACAAAGAAGGATAGTAGGAAATGTAAGTAAGTGAAGAAAAACAAATATGTTGGATTTCATGAAGCCATGACTCTACACAAAATTTCAGTAGGATTTGAAGGAAATCCTGAGCTATACATGAATGAGGTCTGACATGTCTTGATTTACAGAAAGGAGAAACAACTCTCTTGTCAATAACATCCAGATTGAGGGATGATTTAAGATAAGATATCCCTGCTGGGTAATGCAGAGTGCAGTGCTGCAGGGATTCAAGCTGTGCTGTACAATCTTTGTGTAGCTTTAGGCAGATTCTCAGGCATCCAAATAATAACAGCCAGAGGTTATCCAAGCCCAGGAATAGCTTTAAAACTCTTATTTCCTCCCTGAGAGGTGACACGGTTTTAATTCCTGAAAACTGGGAAAGGATTTAGAAAAGACCAGGCCAAGGAAATTTTTCAGTAGGGGATATTTTACTCACCAGCTGTAGAGCTCTAACATCACTTCTCAGAGGCATTTAATCAAAACAAACAACCTAGTTATGAACATAGGAGATGTATTTACAAGAGGTGAAAGGAAGTCATGGTTTGGGCCATTGCTCCTTTTTTAATGTATCACATTCAGTTCAGCAGCCCATGAACTAATTATTCTGGTAATGATGTTGTGAAAATGAACAGGAAGTTAATTATGGACAGTTAGACAAATTCAAAAGGGTCAGAACAGGAAAATGCTCACATGAAAATGCAAATCCACTTAGGCTGAAAAATCAGCCAAGAAAATCAAATTATTCTTGAGACAATGCCATACTGTAAAAACTTTAGGAACTTGATTGCAAGGGAATTACCCCAACAAGTAAAGTCAGGCATGTGATTATCTTCCTGATTCAGATCTCTAGAAATACAGTGCAGAAATATAACCAAAATATTTAGATCCCAGCTGGTAGAGCAAGAGTTGTTTAGTCATGTGAACTGTGCTGATAGAAAGTGAAGGGTTTTCAGAAGAGAAGTGTTACAAAGAGTAATAATTGCTGTCATTACAAAATTTAATCCTGAACCTTGTATTTGTATTCAGAAATCTTTCAATGGGGGGAAGGGATGAGGCTGTTTAGAGTAAATCAAGCTTTTGATTTAAGCTGATTATGAGAGAGACTCTGAGAGAAAATTTTTCCTGCATGACTTTTAGCTCTGTCTCCAGTCAACAGATATTTCTGCTTTGGAAATAGTTATTATTATACATAATAGAACATGTTCTCACCTTAGTTCTGCCTCTGTGGTTTCAGACTTCTCCTGCTGGATTCACAGGAGAAAATTAGGACTGTATTTGTAACAGTAAATTTTAAATCTGTATTCATACAGTTGATATGCTGAGTAAAATCCTGGCTCAATTAAAACTACAGAGACTTTTGCCAGTACTTTAAATTGATCCAGGATCCTGTCCCCTGTTACTTTTGTAGAATTGCACAGAATATCCAGATAATCCAAGTTCCTTCTGTTTGTGGAACTGAAACCCCAACACTTCAGGACTAAGGAAATGTGTTCTTACTGAAAAATGCTTTCCTGTTCTATGGATGGCTCTATTTTAATACAGATAGGTTTGTTTCATTCCATGATTGAGATGAATTTATTTGCAATTTGTAGAGGGGGTTGCTCTAGGCCCCTGAACATGCCTGTGAATGATTGCATCCATTAGCAAAGAAGCTATATATTTCCTGGAAGATGCATTTGCAAGAAAGATTAACCAGTAAAAAAAGAGTTTTGTTATTTTTCCCCCTTTATGAACAAGGCATTTAGACTTAGATATTCCTGAAAAATTACAATCTACTCCTTAAGACATCAAATATCAATTAATTCAATTTAGTTGAAGCACCGATTTATGTTCTGAAAATGAGTCATTTTCCATTTAGCTACAGAATACTTCACTTTCCACTTCAAAGAGAAGAAATAGTTCACAGTAAATATTATCTTCCCTTTAAATTTTTTACTCATAGCACGTCTTGAATACAAGGACTGTGCAGTTATTTAATCCATTTTCTAAACAAGGTCTCTCTTGTAGACATATCTACACAAGGTACATCATAAAAATATTAAACCCAGTGAAAGATTATACAGCATATAAAATCGCCTTTTTATGGCTGACTTTGAATCTGCAATCAGCCAAAACATTGTTAGCTATCTCAAAGCCTTGGACAGGTAGCTGATGAAAAGGTGAAGAAAGCAATGAAATTTGAAGAATCATTTGATTATCATGTATCAGCTTTGATAGATTATTTTCCTGTAGAGTTTAAAGTTTAGGGGAAAAAAAACCCCTATATTTGAGCTGTGAAACAGTATTTTCCTTGATCCTCTGACATTTTTTTCTTACAATTAGTAAGAGGCAGGCAACCAAACCCCCAGATTTTTAATTTTAATTTGTAGTCCAGTCATATCTTCCCTTCTTCAATCTCTAGCTGTTTTCTCACTCTCTTATGTTGTTGTTTTGGGAGTTTGGTTTTGGCTTTTTTTGTCTCTGGTATGATTTTATTCTCCTCTTGTTTGTTTATTAAAAATCCCTGCTTAAGGCAGGGGAATGCTGTTTAGCACCACTGAGTACTAATCCAGCCTCCCCAGATCCTGACTGCTGCTGTCTCAGATATTACGCAGGAGGGACTGAAATGATGACATTACAGAGGAGTGGATCATTTTGATCACCTCCTTTTCCTTTCCCAGAGGTACCTCTGATCTTTCTTCTTTGGGACACGAGATTCTGTAGATTCTTTCCAGAGCCCTGTTGACATGGGGGATGCTGTCATTGCTCATGGAATGCAAACCCATCTGTTTAGTCTGGGGAGACAACACATAACCAGGCACTCATTCCTTTCTACTTGTTTTGGTTTATCTGTGCTGTGATTTTCTAATGCTTGTGCAAAAGTACTGGATTTTGACTGGATTTGTCCACAGAGAAATATTCAGAGAGCTTGTGCTCTGATATTTTGCAAGAGCCACCTACAAATATCAAAGAATCATAGAATAGTTCAAGCTGGAAAGGACCCATAAGGATCAATTCATCACAAGGATTTATTGTTGTTGGTTTATTGCCTGTGTGTGCTTTCTTAACAATGCACTTAATTGTATGATTTCGAAATGTATTGCACATTCTTGATGGGAAATTGAACATTGTGAATATAAATCTCTAGATGGATCTAAAACAGTAGACATATTTCTTAATTTATTTGCATTCTACCCAGGCAATTAGTATCTAAAAACCATTCAGAGTCCTTGGTAAATAACATGAACTTGGGAGTCTGGCTCAGCTCTCACAAACACCTCATTTGGAGAATTTGCTGGTGCTGGTTTCTCCTGCTCACTGGCCCTGCAGGGAGGTCAGGTGGGCACTCAGCATCTCTCACTGCACCTGGCCACAGGCTTTGCAAAGACAGCACACAAAGGAAAATGACTGAGCTTGAACCTGCTGTACACAGGAACCCCAGCACCCTCTTCACTGTCTGTTTTTCTTTCTATCCTAAATCATGTTGGAGTTTGATTTACATGCTGATGACTAACGCAGCCAAAAAGTTCATTAACTTATAAGAACAGAGAATCACACCAGATTGTTTAACTCAATTAATCAGAAGTAACTCTCACAACAGATTGAATGGTATTAGAACAAAAAAGGGTGTCCTCCCTGCATGTGTCTCTCCTGCAGTGCAGCATGCAGATGGTCATCTTTAAATCTCAATCCTTCAACTCTCAGAGAGTCCAAAATGAAGTCCCAGGCTCTGCAGTCTCTATGGTCAGGGCAAGGCACCTGGCAATGTGGAGCCCAAGGTTCCAGCTGTTCCCAAGCTCTGAAAGAGGGGGCTAAGAACTGAGTGAGAACCATCTTCAGTGCTGTGCTCTGCCACTCATGGCATTTAAAAAGTTGCTTTATGCAGTAACTAAAGTTCTCTTCATTTCTGAAAGAACGGATTTCACCCAGCGGAATTCTTGTGGATTTCTCTTACTCTCTTCATTCCTCCTCCCTCAGCTCCCTGCAAAATCAGTTCCAAAGAGGGAAAGCAGACATCTGCACAGCATAACTGGGTATTTCCCTTTTCTTTCAGATTTGTACTATAAGCCCAGCAGCATTTATAAAAGTTTCCTCTTTCTTCGGGTATCAAATACCTTCATTCAGTGACTGTGGCCACCGAACCCTGGGGGATTTTTTTCACATTCCAGTATGAGAAAGAAAAGTGCTAAATGTTCTCACCAGGCAGGTGAAGGCATTCTGTGCACTGGGAGCTCTTCTGTGCCTAGCTCAGGTGTTCTGGAGATATTTCACAAAAGAGAAAGTGATACAGAGCAAGGAAAAACCTTGTGCTGTTTAGCTGTGACACTTCACACTCACCAGGAGAGATCCCATTTCTCCTCTTCCCTGGCATTTGTGGCAGCAGCTCTGAATGATAGTTCCTACAGTTTGATGCAGAAACATTTTGCTGGGGAAATAGGTGCTGTAATCTCTGTTTAAACTTAGTATTATGGCTGTATGCCCTTGGCTGCTCCTCTGGCAGTCGTTGAGGCTCAGCTGATTGATTTCTCAACTGGTGAGCAGGAGTCTGTAGAGGAGGCATTGATTTCTGTAAAGCTGGTCACATTATGTCCTAGGATAATAAGCAGCTTAATTCAGGTTTTCAGGGGTATTTATGAATGAAGCTGGGGTCTGTGTCAGCGCAGCCCTCTGCCATCAGTTGTCTTGTACAGAGGGCAAATTTCTCACCTCCCTTTTTCTCTTCAGTATTTTGACATATCTTGGAAAAACAGGCATTTTTAGCTGGATTCATAGAGAATTTTTATTATTCATTTAGCTTCCTATGCAGCCCCTCCTTTTTTCCTTCTCCCTGCCCCTCCCCTCCTCTTCTCTCCGAGCTGTTGGCGTGCCTGATGTGCATGGATGTGTGGAAATGAGAGGGCACAACGGGGATGGCAGATAATGAAGTAATTGCTGTCTTTCCCCTTCCCCCTGCTTTGTCCTCTCTTCCCCAAATATTTTCTAAAAAAGGCATTAACATGTGACAATGTACATTTATCCTCTCATCCTGCCTGTTCAGTGAAGCCTTTGGGGTGTGTTTAATTTTCTTATTTTGATGTATAGATTTTGTATATTCTGTATATCACTGCTCCAGAAGGCAGCACTGGAGCAATTCATGATTTCTCTGAGCAGAGGGGAGCAAGGTCAGTCAGTGCCCTGACACTGATACACTTTGTTTTTAAGGGCAGACCCCCTGAGTCCTTTTTACATTAAAATAATTCTCCTTTAGTATAATTTTAGAATCTTTTTTATAATATGTGTCTGGGATCAGTGACCAGAGTGGGGAAGAAACTGAAAAATGATGGAATTAAGTCGCATTTCCTTCGAATTTTTCACAGTGGACTGCTTTCAAGCAAATAGAAGGGAAATACAGCTGCAGATGATGACAGGAAATCAGATTTGTTTAAACACAGCTGGAAACAATACTGGAGATAAAGACAGTCCTTTGAAATAATTTTTATGGTCAGTAGCTGCATAAGAACTTTCCAAATAAATTCGATTTTCTCTCAGGCTGAAATGCATTGTGCAGTAACTTTTGGGAACATTTGCAATATGTCTGGAGACTGATGCAATTGTTAATAATCCTGCTGCCTTCTGCTTCTTTTCTTACATATATATATAAAAGAGCATGTTATTCTCGTAGTACTGATAAAGAGTCTCCACTTGTCTGTGGAGTTTCTTTTCTAACCAATCATCTCAAATTCTTCTTTTTGGATTGATTTTTTTTTTTTTTCTGCATGGTTCTTCATAGTTCTGATCTTACCATGACTATAAACAAATAACTTAAGTCTACTCCCTTAACAGTATAAGGGACACAGACATAGGCTGAATTTTTCTTTTGGTCAGCCAAAATATTTTTTTCCTTATGTACCATGGTTTTGTCTTGGTGAAAATAGATTTCAATATTTGATACCTTTGTATTTAAATTGCAAATACTGGCTGTCGAGAATTTGTGGGAACTTTGTAGCAGACTGGGAAATATGGCAAAAGCAAAGGTAGAGTTGTATATTTTATTTTAAATCTCAAAACTTTTAAATTCCAAATAAGTTTATGTGCTAGAAACGTTAGCAGTCCTAAGCACAAGCCTGGGTTGGAGGCATCTCATACCCCACAGTGCTGTTTTTGCATAAGGACTTCCAGGACTCAGACACTGATTTTTTAGGTCTTTTAGGTTTCATGTTAGGGAATGGATCAGGAGTGGATGCTGCCCAAATAATTGGAGAAGGAGCAGCATGTCTGAGGGCATTTCTGTACCACACACTAAGGAGTTTATTCCTCACTGGCTAATCCTAATGAGGAAGAGTAAAATGCTATTGAGGCTTTGAGTGAATCTGCTTGTAGAATAAACCTCTGATTTGCCATTTGGATGACAGTGGCAGGGACAGAGTTTGATGAATTGGTAATGGGTTGGAATCTATAGGTTCCTGATTCCTGTGACACCAAGAATAATCTGGGTCAGGTGCATTGGTTTCCTTCATCTCAATCCCCCAGTTTGCAAGTGCTGGAGTTGTCTCATTTCCCCTGATGGAGCTCTTGTGCAGAGGGAAATAAGGTGAGTGAAGAGGAGGAACAAAGCCCTGTTGCTTATTCTGAAATGAATTACAGGTGAAACCAGACAGCAAAGTGTTATCTGAAAGGCTTTTATTCCTTGCTACCTCAGGGACAATTGAGCTTTAACATATGCATAGCTGATCTTGACAGCTTGTCTCTTTATCTATTAAGTATCATTTACACTGCAGGCTGGCTGAGAACTGTATTCAGGCAAGTGCAATTTCATTGCCAGAGCATTGATCAAAAGGATTTTCTTTTAATGCAAACAGACAAGGTACAGACTATATATGAACATAAAATGGAGTTCTAGAACATTGAAGGACTTCTTTTCTGTTAGAAGATAAATTTGTTTCATTAATGAAGTGGTGAAGGATGTTTGAATTCTACTTTACAACTTCCATCGAGACACTGAAGGAACCAGACACCTCTATGAGTATGGAACCTGTGCTTATGTCACAGAATCATTAAAAAATCATAAGCATTTGACACTGAATTATTTGACTACAGTGACAAGTCATTAAACCCCAGTCCTGCAAATTATTACCTGATATTTTTTTTCCTCCTAAAGATGTGTGATGAGCCTTAGAGGAAAAAGGTGCTTTTTTTGGTACTAGAGTTGGCTCTAGGGTGATCTGGCCTTGGATCCTGTTTCTGCCACAAACTGTGTCTGATCTAAACATCCCCTGTTCTTCAGCTTACTATTAAGTGAGAAGAATTGCATGATTTTCTCCCACTGTCTGCATTTGGGGGAAGGAACTGCCATGTGTTTGCTCAGTCTCTGGCACAAAAGGGTCCCAGGTTTGGGAGTTGCATACAGGCACTACAACAGAAAAAATGGAGCAATAGTAACTAAATGCAAATTTTCATTATTTGCACCATGCGTTTTCATAAAAATAAGAAAACATTATTTTGTCTGAGAAAGTTCTTTGTAATCAGATGTAATTACTTGCAAGGACTACTTAACTCACATGCTTTCTTGAACATTAAAATGTGAACTGCTTTTTGTGTTCTTCAGAGTGAGAACATCTCAGGGCTTTATTACTCATTATTAAGGAGAATATTCCTCAGAGTACAGACTGTGGTCTGTGTTGTTGCTGTAATAATGAGATTGTTAATCAGCCTTACTAATTTGTTTTTATAAAAATATTAGTTTACGTTACTGCTGAACTTCCTTTCTTACTTAGTACAATAATAGTAGGAAATATTGCCAGCTTGTGTTATTCATTAGGAAAAATTACTTCTATTCTGTGTAGTCCAGGGTGATGCTTTCACAAGATCTTGTTTCCAGGTTAAAATTATTATCACCAGCCAAGGGATCCCTGCACAAACAGAGCTGTCCTGCCTCCAGTGTTCCAACAATCCAGCTCAGAGCTGCCTCCCATCACCTAGTGTGGACACACCTTGGAAAGCCAGCACAGAATCCTTCCATGTCGTTTAACCAAGTGGAGTTCTTGCTGTTCAGGGGTGTCAGATATGGTCTCCAAAAGCTTCAAACGTTTTTGGGGGAGTGCTTTTTGATAGGCAAAAAATTTTTCTGCCACTTCTATGTAAGGACAGGATGCTGTATTCCTCTCTAATATTCATGTCTCAGCTGAGATTGCTGGATGGTGTGAGTGAGTTAGACAAGGACATCACTTGACTGAGACCTGTGTGGAAGTCAGCAGCTTGCATCAAATACACCTTTGGATGGCTTTGAAATTTTCCAGCTTTTTGAAGTCATGGCAGAGCTGATCTTGCACTCTGTGCCATATCACAAAACTTAATTCCTGAGATAATTAGGCTCAGTTAAAAGAATTCTCTGGGTAACTGTTCTTTCTTTGATGCTGATCTACTGTTTTGCCACTGACATTAAATCAATATTTTGCATGCTTATTTATTATTTCAATTAATATAACTTATAAGTCAATGCCAACTTTTTCTGTTTTCCAGACATCTTCCAAATAGCTGAGGGATGTTCCCTTCACATACACCTTGCTGGAATCCAGGAAAGAGAAATTAGCTTGTCTATCTGAACTCTGAGTGGTAAGAGGCTTCACTTCTTTTGATGTTTTTGTTGTGCTGGGAAATCAAGTCCTGGAATCAGAGCACCTCATTTATCTCACACAATTAGATTGGTTTCAGCAGAAGCCAGTGAAGAACATCTGTAGCTACACACAATGTGCTATTACTGTATCAACCAAATGAGAGGACTCTATATGGTATTTAATTTAAGAGATGCCTGCAGTGCAGTTGTAATAAAGAAAAAGTATGTTTTGAGTACATGATGTACTTAACTCTTTTGCTGTGGCATCTGTAAAGCCTAAACAAGAGAAATTGTTCTGTGAAGGTTAGAGAGCTTCCTGTATTTGTGTTACCTCTCTACATCTGAGCATTTCTTCCTTTGGAATATTTGAATCTATTTTAAAAATGAAATTATTTGATTTGGAGCTGGTTCAAATCCTCCACAAAGGCCCAGTGGTAGAACTGGTTTATATCACTTCCTTCTGAAGCACAGATGATCTTACTTGAGGTGCAAGAAATTTCCTCTCTCTCTCTTTTGTCTGGTAAGACAAAAAACAGGGGAGAGGATCATGGCCTGATGGTGATGATTTAATCCTTTGCAGCAGTCTGTCAGTGTTAGGACTTTCACAGAGTAATTTCTGAAGGGTATCATCAGAGAATGCTGTTCAATATTTCATGGTCAGGCAAGTAATCTGAAACCCAAGAGACTCGGGCACTTGCACTATTTAAAGTCCTTGGACTACTGTGACTGCTTTCAGAGACAATTTAGGGACAGCCTATTATTGTATTAAAGGAATACACAAAGGCTTCAAGCTTTTGGGGATGCAACAGACAGTTAAAAGAAAAATGGAATGAAGAGAAGAAGAAAATATGGAGAGTCCTTTTTTCATCACGTGGTGACTGGGTGGCTGTCTCACATAATTTTGTGGGATGACCAGGAATACTTAAGTGAAGGTGAAAAATAGCTGGTGTCATTAAAAATTACTGGAGGCAGATGGGAAAGATAGGAGTATAGAGAAATGCTTTTAATTATGCTCACATTATAGTAAAATTAAGTGGACTGGATTGAACTTTGGTGTCAGTTTCTGGCAAAAGTACTGAAGCAAGTTTATAAAAATAGAGGTCAAGGAGCTTTGGTTACATCTTATGCAAGAGTGAATAGAAAATATGAACCTGTGACCTACTAAACCAAGTGCATTAGGTAATATATATCTATATCTGGTAGTTTAATCGGTGGTTTGGAAAAGAGACATGGCATTTTTGGAAATTCAGTTTAAAGTGCACCCGGAATTGAAACTAAGCAGTGAAGTACAGGACAAGAAGGGATAATAATGTTTTTAACCATGCTACTGAAAGTTCACTGTGATTTTTGGGAACTAGACCATAAAATGACTGAAAATAGGTACCATATTCTTTCAGCTTCAGACATCAGTAGCTACTGAGCCCTCCCTAGGCAAAGAATGTTGTCAGGAATCTGTGATTAAAATCAATTACTGACTAGGCAGCTTACCATCTGGAGGAGGGAAAGTCTTTCATTCTCTTAACTTGTGCATCTCATTTTTTGAGTTGTCAAAAGCTCAGGCAATCCACTGTGTTCAGTAACTCAGCTGCTTCCGTCCCCGTCTATTTTCAAAGTTATTTTCAAAGATTCGTAGTTAAACCGTTTTTTTCCCCCCATTTTTCTGAAGTATCATTAAATTGTCTTTACTTTAGTAGCCAGTTCCTTCTGCAGTTTTAAAAAAAGATTTTTGATGAAGAATAAACAAGTTTGCATTGATAATTTTCCAAAATCTGTGACTTAAAATACCAGTTGTGTTATATTTTCTCTAGCTTGATCAGTTATGTCTTTCACGTTTAGGAAGTTCAATTTAGATGGAAGTGGAAAGGACATCCAGAACATGTAAACCAAAATTGTATCACACATTTATGTCATCCTGATGAATTGCTTTGAAATAGTCCTCAATATGATTTCCACAAAATGTATTTCCAGAAGTTTTTTTCTTTTAAATGTCACTATCTTATCCAGTCTGGGGAGATAACTGAATCATACCTTCTATTTATGGTCAATTTTCTCCCCTTGACTTCTTTCTGTATTGAATTCAGAAAAACTAAATTAGCTTTTGGGATTTCGGGTGTTCATAACTGTTGTTGACCATGATGCTTGTTAATTGCATAATAAGTTACATAGATTTTCTGAAATTAGAGAGCACCACTGCCTGGCATCTGAGTAGGTAGGTTGATAAATACCTATCTGTTTATAGAAATTCTGCATTTTAGTAATCCTAAATCCAATTGTCTAACAGGATTTTCATATTAGAATTTCCTTGTGAATGATTAGAAGGTGATTGTTGGTCTTCTCAGATGTGTCTGCTAGTGAGGTGTAAGTTTCCTATGTGGCATAGATTGATTTTTATTTGACATATAACTATGAGTTGAATATCTATCCCTTTTTTTTCAACATTTAAAGTTGAAACTCTCTTTCTAGTTCCTACCACTTTCATGTCTATGGGGCCTGAAACCTTGGCATCAATAACCAATAAACCTCTTTCCCAGAAGGATGAGAGTGGAGTACTCTCATGGCTTCGTAAAGGCAGCAGTCCAACAGTCTGTGGGATTAAATCCTCAGGGATTTCTTTTTCTCCTCTCTTAAAAGCTTATGGCCACATTCCTGAGTAGAAAACAATAAAGGCTGGGCCTGAAGTTTGGCTCCAAGTCATCTGTGCTGACGTTTGAATCCTTGTGCTATTGAAGTCAAAGGTGGATTGTCACCCATTTCCCAGGTAGTGTTCCAGAGCCTGGTGCTCACTGACTGAATTTTATTCATTGAGGGAGGTGAGAACAAGCAGGGCTGTGAGCAGAGGAGGAGGGAACAGGGAAATGAGCAGGGCAAGGGCTCTGAGGTGTGAGAGCTGCCCAGCCACGAGCCTTCAGCTTCCCTTCCATGTGAGGAGCAGCAGGGAGCCCCATTCCCTCACTCTGTGGGGGCTGCTTCAGCCTCATAAATGCACAAATACCAGATTGCTGTTCCCCTGCAAGAGGTGGGCAAGCATCTGAAAAACACGGAGTAATTTCTCCTGATGTTATTTTCCGTCCTTCTCTCGGTAGATTTATTTGCTGATGTTTCTGTATTTGCTTGCCTGAGCCACAGCAAAAAGAAAAGGAAAGCAAGCTGCCAGGGCAACAGCCAAAACAGGTGTGTTTTCCACAAAAAGTAGGGAATGACTGAGAAAGGTAATGAGATCGTATTTTGATTCCTTATTTTCTCGAACCGTATTGCACTAACCTGTTAATATTCATTTTTGTCTCCCTGTTAGTAAAAGGGCTGATGTTTTAATCAGAGAAACTTCATGGGCAGTACTTTCAGTCTGGAGTTTGCACAGCCAGCTGTGCTGAAAGTGCAGAAATTGCCTTGCAGCAATTGTCCATGAAAAATATTTCCAATTTTTGTTACCAAGAGCAAACAAGCTTTGATGCACTAATGGTGTGAGATGAACTAATCTGAGTTATGAGCACCGCTCAAGAAAAATGCAGACCCTGATAGAAATATATTTTTATAAAGATACTTTCCTTCCACTGTCAAATGAATTCCCTCTAGTTTTGTAATTTTATTGCACATTTCTTACCAGCTGAGAGAATATCAGTGTTCTGCCAAATTCAGCTTTAGCAAGGCCATCACTTCAAACCTCTTATATCATATATTAATAAATTCTGGTAATAAGAGATGTGTGAAAATTTTTCAATTAAAATATTTCATCTTCAGGATGCACAAACAGCTATCTTTCTAATGATATAGATATGAGAAACATGGGTTTAATATTTTTAAATTCCCATATCTTTTCTTGAGCATTATATGCCTTTTGTGGTTACAAAGGATCATTTTAATGAAAAGAAAAACGGAGCTTTCTTTCTGTCAGCAAAAAATACTTCCATTGTAAAAGACACTAGCGAAATAAAAAGCAAAAAAAAAAAAAAAGAAAACAAGAGGGTTGTAGGGAGATATTGGCACTGTTTTAGTCAATACATCAGCTATCTGTGGCTGTTAATCAGATGTATTTACTTTATTGATCAAATTCCCACATTCCCACTTTGTTTGTGTGTGTGTATGATGGCAATGATGCTGCAGCTGCAGGTGAATGAGTTGGGCTCTAGTCCAAATCTGTTGTGTGGAACATGAAAAAAAATCCACCTGGATTATTAACACTTCATTTGAGCTTGCATTGTAGGGGGTTAGGTTTTAGTTTGCATGTTAATAGTAAATTCATTTATCCTCTGAGATTCCATAAATATGCCACACTTGGAGGATGTCAATGGTCCGTTGAAGGATCGTTGCTCAGCATTAATTTGATATGAATTTGAGGCAATAAAGCTGAACACTGCAGTTTGAGGTGACACATGCCAGGCTTGGAGCACTGCCACACAGAGGTGTCCAAGTCATCAACACCAATTTTATCTGCTAAAGCAGCTGTGTTGCCTCCAGGCTTGTTCTGGCTTGCACCATCGAACACAGGAGTTCCTATCACAGATTTTCCATTTTGGGGTTGGCTTTGTGCACCTTTCCTTGCAGCATCTTCCACAAATGAGCAGGATGCTCACAGAGTTTGATTTTGTGGTTGGCATTTTCATAGGAGTAGCGAGGATAAGAAGCCTCTACTAGACTTATGAAACATGAAACCACCCAGTGTGGCCAGGTTGCCCAGAAAAGTGTGGATGCCCCATACATTTCTGTAGGTTCTCAAATGGATGTTTCTGTCATTTTGACTCTTTTCAGCTGCATCAGCTCTAGCTATTGCAGTGTGCAGAATGCCCAAGGTGAAATGTCAGTTTAGAGATGGAGTGTTGGCTTGGTAACTTAATTTTAAAAGATAGAGGGGGTTTTTTAAGCTTTCCTCACAAAAGAAAATTGGGATGTTAAATTAATTTTTCAACTTTTCTGGGAGCTTGAGGCTACAGTGGGTGACTTCTATGTTTAAACTGCCCTAGTCAGCAAAGTAGCAGGTTCCTCCAATTGAAAACTGGTCAATTATCAGTTTCCCCAAGCAAGAAATACTCTATACCCAGCAAATCTGTCTGACTTGATTAGGAAAGCTGGAGTGAAGGCATTCAGCTTCTCTTTACCTGGGGCTAGGTGCATCAAAAAATTCTGCTGAGAACATCTGTTACTTCAACTTGCCTATTTTGCCTGTTCCAATAAAAACCTGCCACACTCTCCCTTCAGCCTCCTCACAGGAAGTGCCCATGAAGTGTGTTGATTCTCTTTTTTTTCCAAAAATTCTCTCATTAAGGCTTTTCATGCCTCTCTGTTTGTTGACTTGGTTTTGGAGTGATTTTTGCATTATTATGTATAGAATTTGGGGCTCCAATACTGCAGCTGATTCTGTGTAGAATAAACCCTTTTGCAGCCCCTGTAATTCTAAAGGATGGGATGGGATGGGATGGGATGGGATGGGATGGGATGGGATGGGATGGGATGGGATGGGATGGGATGGGATGGGATGGGATGGGATGGGATGGGATGGGATGCAAGGGGAAGGCTGGGTGACAGGGCTTTGAGTTAGTCATGTCCTTGAGTTCATATAAAAAATATACACACTCCAAATTACCTAAATATTATATTAAAAGATAATAAACCAGTTATTAATTCTGTAAACAGAGAGAGATTAAATATCTTGGGTGAAACAGATTTAATAATGAGTTTGAAAATGAATCAGACTCCCTGACCTCTGTCCTTGCAGTCTTGCTCTGAAGGTCAGAGCCTGTCAGCAGCAGCAGTTAAAATCTGTGCTGGACCATCTTTGAGCATTCCAGAGTACATCCCACCTCCTGGCCACCATTTCAGGGGTGCACTGTGCACAGACCTCTCTCAGCTGGTTCTGGGTTTTGTGGGATTTAATCAAATGGATTTAAACACTCATATCTGGGTGCTGATTCTGGAGATTTTCCTGGACACTTTAATTTATCTTTTGTTTGTGGAGGATGCTGAAAAACATTAAGAATCGTGAAGATGACAAGCATCTCTGGTTTTCATTTAATTGTAAATCTGCTGAGAATTTATCAATTTTGGTTTAGAAACTTGTTCTAGGTGTAGCCTAACATCCTGCAGGGCAGATTTCTTTGAATTAGTTAAAATCTTTACCAATTGTACTAATGGCAGGAGGGTAATGTATTAAGTAGATGCCACTTGGACAATATTTTTTCCTGATGTCTGGCTTAAATTTATTGGGTAAATATGAACCATTACAGTGTCAAACCCCCTTAGTTTTGACAGTTAAAGCACTTCTGCACTACCTTAATGAATAACAGGTAATACTTTAGTCACCAGACGACTCCAAGAAAATCGATGCTGAGTTTCCACATATGCAAATAACATAAATTGACTCTTGGGGTTTTTTTAAGACAAATGATAAGCAAACAGTTGAAACAAAATTAAACTGCCATTCAGGCTGCATGCACAGTAGCTTCTAGTGGTTGCAGTTAATGTGAATGCACTTTTTTTTTTTGTTCAATCATTATTTTTAACAGTGAAGCCTATCTAATCATTAGCTGGATCGTGAAGTCGATTCCTTTCATGTATTCAGTAGCTCATCTTGCCTAAATTGTTTCAGTTCCTCAGAGATAGTTTTTGAATATGCATGACATATTTCAGCATAATAACTAGGAAGTCATTTTATGTTGCATCTCATTAGCAAAATAAGTATCAAAACAGGTTTCCCTTTCCTTAGAGGAAGCTCTTCAATTTGCTCCAGAGAACAATTCACCTTCAGCTCCCTCACACGTGTTAATACCTATTCCAGAATATTTGATCTTAAATACTGGACTAGACTCATTTTCATTGCAGTGCATTTAATTTACTTTCTCTCTTCAAGGATCATAAAAGACCAGACCAGTTTGGGACTGAGTTCTAAGTTGGGTATAAACCAAAGTCTGAATCAAATAATTTGTTCTGTGCTTTGGCACAATGTTTTTTGGGATGGACCCCTCACCTTCTGTTTTATTATCATGGAGCAAAGCCTCTGAGAGCATCTGGCTGCTCAGGTGCTGCTTCCCACAGATTCAGTGCATAGAGGTAAAATATGTGTGGTGGAGAGCCCTCAGTTCAGTGCTGCTCCTCTAACCCTTTCTGTGTGCAGAATTTGTTCCACAATTGTTTTATGTACCACATCAATAGATGGCACATAAAATAAATCATATTTATGTGGCTCCGAAATACGAGTCAGGTTTTAAACAAATAAATCCTTGCATCTCAACAGGATGACTTCACTCTCTGCTGCAGCAGTCCCTGAAATGTGGTTTGTGGTACCACACAACAGTTTAGGTCAGGAAACAACTCAGCTGTGTGTTCAGAGCTAGAGGGAAAGGCTATGAAGGTGTTTTATGTAACCAGGACACAGTTACTTTGTCATTTGAGACTTTAGGACACTGTCCCATGAATAAATGACCATTATAACTGCTAGCTTTTTTTTTTTTTCTCGTTCCATTGGGGTTTTTTGATGTTTTCCCACTTGGCTGTATTTTCATGTGGCTGGAAAATTCTCAGTAGAATCCCTGGGCCCAGGGGATGTGTCCCAGGAATAATGAAAAAGAAGCTTGAATATCTGTCTGCTAGAGCCCAGCTCTTGTGTTCTAGTCTGTCAGTAAACACTGATTTTCTATGAGGCTTACACTGCATTTTTGTCATGGGGTTCATGAGAACCATGAGTTTGAATAAATACTCCCACTGCTTACCTTGAGGCAGATCAATCTGTATTATAGAAATGAAATGCATGTTGGGTTGCTGGACTGGAAGACAAAGAGTTGTTCTTTCACTCCAACCTGTAACAGGCATGAAGCAATCTTGCAGATACAGGAATCTGTTGTTTAGTAGTTCTAATCATATTTGACACAGTTTCCCTTCATTTGCCCTCATGCAATTTATTAGAAATGTTCATGTTGAAAACAAAGCCTTCCTGCAAAAACAATCTGATGGAAACACAAGATATGGTGCTGTGTCTACAGGACACTCAGTCATTCAGGGGAAAAGGAGGATTATATACTTGGCTTAAAATTCTAACCTGACTTACAGTAAAAACTTCATATTTGTAGCTTGCAGCTCGAAATACACCACATAAATATTTTTACTGTATTTTGTACAAGTTTTGTGAAGAACACATGTGGAATGCACAATCTTATGTTCTGTAGGTTGCAATCAAAAGTCAGGAAAATACAGGATGCTGTAGGAAAAAGATGTGTGATGTAAATGGAAACAAATTGCATCTCAGTGGGACATGGCCTGGACAGAGCAATCATTCTTACTCCTCAAGTAATTTCCATTTCTCCAGGGAGCTGCTTTATAATTAAAGTTCTTTGTTTATGGTACACTTAAGTCTTCAAGAAAAATAATAAAAAATAGAAGTAGACATGTCCTACATCAAGCCTCACAGTGTGCAGGCCAGCAATTATTCTTATATAACTTGTATTGTGTGCAGCATAAAGCTCCCATGCAGTGCTGAACACTGAAGGGCTGCTAATGCATTCACAGCACAAGTTAGGAGAAAATAATTCTGTTGAGTGGGGCTACGAAAAAAAAATTGCTTTGACTCTCCAGCCCATCTGTACTGATGAGTGGGCTTGAGACTTGAGGTTTGATGCTGTCATGCCTGCAAAAAGTGTAGATGGAACAGGAAGGAGCTCTTCTCTCCATCCTTCCACCCCTGCACCACTTGGGGAAAAGCTCAGGTGCTGTTCTGGGAGAGCTTCCTCTGAAGGTTTGGGTCAATTCTCATCATTTTTATGAGTTAACCTGTAGGAACTGCTTCACTTCCAGGCTTTTTGGACCAAGCATCCCAGTTTGATTGCTGATCCCTTCTTTATTCAAGCCCTACGAGTGTTGCATAGCACTACTCTGAGCTTAGCTCCTGTGAAAAGACATTTCTGTGCTGCTACTTGTGCTTTAAATACATCATCTGTGAATGCACAGTGAACTCACATCTGTTGAAGGAAGCAAGTTACAAGTTAGAAATATTTCCTCAGTGCATTAACTTGTTTAAAAGTTCCACTTTGACTAAAACCCCACAGTTTCAAGCAGCAGTTGTCACTTTTTTCACAAATTCATTTCAGGAATGTCTGACCTGGTTGACCCAGCTGCAGAACACTTGATATTGGGAAGTTTCTATTCACAATAGAAGTTTCTATTCTATTTCTTAACTTACTAAAGGAAGCTAAACTCACCACCACTAAGATTGTTTGTAACTTAAAAGAGGAGCAGATTTTAAAAAATAAAAGCTTCTAAGCCAAAATTTGATCAATACACTTTTTCATTATAGGAGAAAACCTGGATACCAGACAGACAGAAACGTTTGATGTGTGTGAGTAGAAGGTTCAGGTTATTTGATCATAATTCAGTTAAATGCCCCAAACATTGCATTTCACCAACATCCCTCCCAGCAAGCAGGACTTCAGTTTTATGCAAACAATGAGGAGAAAACGGGCCATTTCTGTACTGGGATTTGAACTCCCCAGATGCCAGGTTTGAACTGGTCAATCCCTGTCTTGTCTGTCTGCTGTGAAACAGGTTCACTTTAACTGAGCCACAGCATCAACAACTCTGTTCCTGGCCTGGCTCCTGTCTTTAAGAATTTGAATTCTCAGAGCTCTGTATCTCTCCTGATATTTGGTAGTTTTATTCTAACCTTGGCTTTTGCAGACCAGTGGTCCCCTGGCCAAGCCAGCTTTGCTGTATCACACTTCGAAAAAAGTGGCTGGTGTACATTGAAAATATCAGATGCACACTGAAAAAAAAAATAAATACATTGTTTGTGGGGGAAAGATTCACACTTTTAAATAAAATCTCATCATTTTTTAAGGCCTGACTCACATTTTAATGCTAGTGTTGGCGATAATGCTGTTTTTCTCCAGATGGTTCTTTTTGAAAGGAAAAAAACTGACACTACCCAGTGGGACACTTATCTTGGAATTCAAATAGCAATGGTAGATATGCAAAATAAAGAAGATAAAAAAGGAGAGAATGCACAAATCAAAAAATCCCAGTACAGATGTTTAAAGCTGGATTATATCTTGTCTGCTCAGGGACGTTCAATAGAATTAAACCAGATGAATTTGGATTTGAAATGTATTAGTGAAACCATAATAAATCGTTTTATGTACACGCAGTCAGAATTTAAATGGCCTCAATTTGCTTCAGTGTAATTCACTTTGAAATGAGTGAAACCAAGTTATACCACCTCTATTTCTGAAGGAAAATACATCCTCTTAGCAGAGCTGATCTGTGCAATTTGCCTTAAATTGACACCTTTTTGGTTAATTCAGCTTCTTTTCCTGAGTGTCCTTGACATATCTGGGAGCTAAAAGAGATGAATACTTCCAGATTCAGGAAGACCTTCATTATGCTTACCTCTAAAATTTGCAGGCTCTTAATGTGCTCTGTGGAACACTTTGTCTTCCTCTCCTGATGAAGTCAGTGGAAACTCAGCTGCAAATGGTCAGAATGAGATACATTGAGAGGGGGAGTTTGTGCTTCTTCAGGCAGATGTGCTCCAAGCCCCAGCTGAGGGAGGTTGTAGAATTCCACCTTGGAAGCTGGAGCTCCCAGCCAAGGGCATCTTCCCTTCTCCAGCTGCCTGCACTGCAGAAACATGGGAAGAGAAGATGGACAGGAATTATCCCAGCAGTGCCTGTGCCTGTTTGCTGCATCTGAAACCAAGGTGAAATTATCAATGCAAGCAGCAGCTCAACAGAGAAAACCATGTATAGATTCCAGGTAGTAATTTTTGTATCCAATTAATGCCAGACACCATTGAGCTAATGAGGGTTTTCTGCTTTCCTGCTGCCCCCTGACAGGCAGGGCCCATTGGAGCTGGAATGCCATAGACAGGTAACACCAGCCCCAGCACAGAGCCTGCCAAGGCAACTGAAGCCAAACAGATTTTTTTCCGACCAATTTTAAAAAGCAGTGAGTGGTTCTACCATACCCACTGTTTCTCCCGTGCTGACAGGATTTCTGATTTGGTGCTGGGGGATCTAAAGGGGGATTAATGCACTGTCTGAATGAGACACCACAATTATCCTTATTTAGGTTGAAATGGAAAGCCTGGAAAATGAGTCTCTGTTTAAAATCTCATGTGGTCATGTGAGATTTGGATTTAATGATCCAGAATATCATCTTAATTCCTGCCACACATTTTATTTCTGGTCTGGGTTGGTTTTATTTTTATATTGTCTAAGCTGCATTCTTTCACTTTGTGCAATCAGATGAAGGTTTGTTGGGTTATGGATTAGGAGATCCTGTCCATTATTTTATACGTCTTCTTCAAATACTGCCTTCTTCAATTTTAAGAAACACACATTTCATATCACTTGTATCATTTTCAAAATCAGAACCTAGCCATTCAGTGATGCAGGTCTTTAAAAGAGGACTTTGATTTTTATAAAATTTTGTTAAAAGGAAGCAAATTTTGAGCATCTGTGGTAGCTTTGAACTTCATGAGGATCACGTAGATCTCAGTAGTATCTAACCCACCATTAAACAACTGTAACAGAATAGTAGATCTGGACAAATTGTAGCAATCTAAACTGCTTTATAACAAAAATGCATCCCTCTGTGTGTATAATCAGAACACAAGGTAGATTAATTTAATTGTGATCCCTCTGGTAACATACGAGACATTCCAGACTAGGCGATTTTCACAGCAAAACAATTTCTATCTTCCTTGGCATGTAACATGAAAGGAAAAAAACTACACAGAACCTTTAAATGTGGTTGTGGAGGGTTCTGATGTTTAATACAGATAAATCCTTGGAATACAAACCTTCCCATCCTTAATATCAAAGCAGATTTTCCTATAGCTGCATTCCCATTGGCCACGTATCACACCTAGGAGTGTGACAGGATCAAATGAGTGACCTGATCCCCATTGGATAGTACTTAAACTAAATGAGTTATATTTAGAAAGCAACTGAAAGCAAAAGGATTCTTTGTGTATTTTTCAGTGTAAGCTGTGCTTTGGACTAGCAGTTCTCACGTTGTGTTCCTTTGCTCTCATTCACCAGGGAGAATATATGGAACACTCGAGCAGCTCCCAACAAGCCCAGCTGAATAGCTGTGAGCTATCTATATTTTTTGTGGGAGTGGGGTTGGGGTTATGGCATTTTCACTAGTGATTAAATGTCTTCCAAACCTATTCACGCTGCGGAGCTATAAATTATGGATTTTTCACATTAATGAAAAGAGCCCTTGGAGCCCTCTGGAGTGCATGGTTCTATTTTTACTTTTCACTATCAGGGAATGAGGAAAGATAGGCCAATGTGTTTCTTTTTTTTTAAATGGCAGGAACAGAACTTGGGCCTCTTCTGGCCTTCATTCAAGTGCCAACATCGTTACCCATTGTGGGGGACACTCTCAGAGTTCATATTTGTTACGTCATTCCAACAGGGGGATTTTTGTCACTCACTTTGAGCTCATTAGCAGACCTGACCTAAAAAAAACCCACATGTACAGGAAATCTGGAACTGCTCCACTACGAAAATGATGTGGTATGTGATCTTAAAATGAGCTTATAATTTGGAAATCAAGCTTGAAATTTCCCAAGAAATGGTGCTGTGGCTTATCATGTTGCTGTTTTTTCTGCATTGTTGACTGTATCTTGGTTTTTGTGAGTAGAGAAAGAGAAGAAAGCTTAATCCCCTGTGTTTCTTTTCAAGGAAAGTTCTGTCATCCTTTGGATGTCCTGAAAAAAAGCCCTTTTCATTAAAGCAGAATGGAAAAAACCCTGCCATTCCTAAGGCGACTATGATGAAAAATAAATTAAGAGCAAAAGCCCCAAATCACAGGTCAGCTCTTCTGATCACCTGGCAATCAAAAGAGAACATAGAATTTAATCTTCACATGATCTGTCTGTAAAAGTGTGTGTAGCTGCATTTGCATAAATAGTGCTCTCTCATCCAGAAGTAATAAAAGTGAAAATAATGGATCCCAGAGAGAAAAACTGAAGCAATTTATTCTTTTAGCCACATATCATAAGGTGTTTATTATTTATTTGTTTGTTTATTTATTTATTTATTTTTCTGTGAATACCAAAGCTGCACAGATGTAAAAGCCACTGAGACAGCTCTGACTTCCAGCAATTGGCATTTTGGACAAACAGTCTGAGAGGTCACCAAGTTTCAGCTCTCTGAAAACGGGAAGAAATTGGACTGAAATTGGAATCCTGATGGGCTTTACTAATTTGCATCTTCCTTGAGAAGACAGGGAGGTCTCTGAGTGAAACTCCTTTGTGTTCCTGCGGGCTCAGACACAGAATCTTCCAGGCACCTCAGCATGAGACTCCTTCTCACAATACAATATTCAGTTGTTGTTGGCCAGGTTATCCTGAAATGGTTTCAGGCACGCATAAATTAGTCAGGAGTGAACAACAGGAATAAGTAATTGCATGCAGGAAGGAGGCAGCCTTGAAGCCTTTGGGAATTGTTTAAAACATGCTGATTGCTTCACTTTTCCTTGTTTTCTGGCTTTGGTGAGAAGATTTTAAAATGAGAAAGGGAAAAAAAACCCTAACAAAACAACAGCAACAGAAACCTGTGCAATAAATAAAAACCCAGGGAAAGAAATCAAGACAATAAAGTTGCAAAAAGCCTGTGCCCCAGCACTCTGAGATTCATCTTCAGCAAGTGGCCAAGTCACATCTCTTGGAAAGAACAGAGGTCAGACTCTCTAGAGAAATCATTCTGTTAATCACCAATACAAGGCAGTTTAAGAAATTGAAGAGATTCATTTAAAGATTTAATACATCGTCTATAGTACCTTAAATCAGCCCTGGGCAAGAACAGGCAGGATGGAGAACCAGAGCTGTTCCAAAGCAGTTTTCATCTTGATAAAGCTCATCATAGTTGCTTTAAAAATTACTCATCTTTGATGTTTTACAATGCCATAATTTGGGTAGGTGATAGACTGAACTGCAAACAATGTTTTTGATAACTGCTAAATCTAAATTGCTATTTTAATCAACTGTAACACTTAGATTTTCAGCTGATAAAAAATGTGTGCAGAAGACACTGCTGGTGTAAGTGCAGTGGTATTTAAAATCAATATAAACTGAGCAAAATTATGTTCCTCTTTGCTTTTCTTCTTAGGTTTCTATGGAAACCTTCTTGGAGGTGGTCTGAAGAAAAGAAATGTTAAAATAGAACAATAAATTGTGTAATTTATACATGCAAAGTAAATATCCTTCCTGCATTTTTTATGGAGGTGAAGAAGTGATTTCATCATTTAATATTCTCCCTTTACAGCCAAATTAACTACGACCCAATCTCCTTAGGGTTTACTTTTCTGCATTTGGCTAACATGCTTGAGAGAGGAAAAAGAGACATCTTTTATGCTGAGCATCTATTATTTATCTGTATTTTGCTAAACTATCTTGATTTTTTAAACACAGCAACCTTCCCAACTTTTACCATGGAAAGAGTGTCTAAAAAGTTATTTTGAAACTACAGCTCTGTCATCCACTTCATGAACATGGTGTTCCTTCAGAGATTTAGCCAGAAGAATATGAAATGCAAACCTATGTTGACACATCCCTATAAATAAACAGTAATAGCAGGTGGTTAGGATATGTTGTGTACATGCATTTCCTTCATGATTCACCATTATATAGGATTACTTTTCATTTTTCCTAAAACAACTACTTATACCAGGGGTGACTACTTTGATATCCAGCACTGTTCTACTACATTCAGTGGGCTTTTACCTTCATATTTTGGTGTATAATTCTGTTGTTTTTATTCCCTGGTCCCTGCCTTTGAAGGCTGTGTGTTAAATCTGCTAAAAACACACAGTCCAGTCTCCTCTGCAGAAATGCAGTGACTGCCATGAACAGGATCCCTCTGAGGAGACATTTGGGGTGGCTGCTGATCCCTGTGCTGGGTTTAACCCTGTGGTGGAAATGAGCTTTTCCAAAAGGGTGTTCCTGTGTGCCATGGGCACTGAACACTCCCTGTGTACAGCTCCTGCTTTGTTTCTCCTCCCCACAGCTTTGGAAAACCTCTCTTGGGGTCTGCTAATAGGACTCTCCATTCACTGTTAGCTTATGGTCCTTGTCTCTTGTGTTCTCCTGTCTGGGCCCATTAATAAACCTCTGTAATTGGGGGATTTTTAACCCTCACACTGATGGC
The DNA here is from genome assembly GCA_025920805.1 of Petroica traversi. Lineage (NCBI taxonomy): Eukaryota > Metazoa > Chordata > Aves > Passeriformes > Petroicidae > Petroica > Petroica traversi. The sequence goes on from JAHLSL010000060.1 coordinate 6,839,898, forward strand.
TGTGTGTGCTTTTTATCAAGCTCTCCTTTCTCCCACTGCAGAAAGAAATAGGGATCCTCTTCTACCTGGCTCTTTGTGCACAGAAACAATTCATAGGGTCTTTTATTCCTGCAAACATGAGAATCTCTGTGAAATCTTTGAGCCCCATCTAATGAATCTCTCTGCTGAGTATTTGCTGGTATACTCCATCTCATTCCATGAGAACCACAGTAACAGGTGACAGATGAAGCTGGATGCCATTAACCAAATGGTTTGCTCACAAAAACATGTATTTTTAGTTTGATTAAGTTAGGATTTAATTTAATTCCCAATAACAGAAAAAGAGGCTTATTTTCTGGAGAATAATTGGAAAATTTTGTTCTGCTATTTTCAAAACAGAAGACTTCACTTCTTTCAAGTCTTTTCATTTGGAGCTTAGTTTGCTTTTCTCTTCCAGGAAAGGCTGCTCAGAGAGGACAGGAGACATTTAAAGTGCAGGGGCTCTAAGAGGGGGGCACCCTGGCTCAGCTGCTCTCAGCCAGTCCCACACCTCTGTGAGCAGACATCCTCCTGCCAAATCTGCCTCTGATCTCCCTGCTCCCTGCTCTGTCACCTTCATCCATTCTGCAGGAGAGATGAAACACTCGATCTGAGCTGGCTACAAAGAGGGGAATGTAGAGCTGCATCCCCCAAACTCTGCTGTCCTCTTTGCTTCCTCTTTCCTTTGTGTCTGTTACCCTCTCCTCACCTTCCCTACCTTAAAATGCATCTTCTTGCTTCATCACTATCTGCAGTCCTTTTCCCTTTCAAAAATCCCCAACTTGTCAGTGCTCTCTATTCTTTACATAATGTTGTGGTTCATTTTTTTCTCATGGAAAAGCAGTAAAAGGGAGGTCTCCAATGTGCTGCCTCTGGCTGCACTCAAGGCTGAGGGCAGTTTGAATTTGTTTTATTACAGCACTGGACAGGTAAACAGATTCAAGCTGCTTACTTTCCATTTGCAATAAATAAATCCCTCAGAGCTATGAGAACTGGTGACAGCAGAAACAAAAGCTTGAATGCTGCATTTGCAGAACTCTCCCAGAGTGCCAGAGGCCTTTGCCATTGAACACCAGAGGGGCTGAGGCTGAATTGGTCTCAAAATCATTGCTAATCATTTCCACAAACCATTTCTAAATGCAAGCAGTGTGACCCTATCACTGAACAATGTGCTTTTCATGTATCAAGGGCCTAGAGCAGCAGAGTGTTATGCTTTGGAATTTGTAAAGCAAAGATCAGCCTTCTCTCATCCTGCTGAGGGGGAATTGTCCCTTGTCCCTCTGCTGCTCACATCATGCTTGCCATCTCCTGCAGCTCCCTCAAAGACTGACCAGAGATTCAGCCTTTGGGTTGGCAGGCACTGGCACCAGAAATTCTGCATCCTGTGCCAACATTCCTGCACCCTCCATGATAGTCCAGGGAGTTTGGAGTTAAGTGGTTTGTATGATATTTCTGACACCCTAAACATGAAAAGCAGGGATCTGCAGGGAGGCTGCACTTGAGTCTGTGCTGTGGGAAGGTTTCTTTTGCAAGACGGCTCCTGGTGGGACTGCCAGAACACACTCACACTGATGTCCTGCCCGTGGATACCTGTGCACATCTACACCTCCTCAGGGCCTGGAAATTCTGCGATTGATAGGTTTGGGTGCTCAAAATTAGGTTTAGTATTCAAAAACGTATTCTAAAATAACTGGAGGACAGCAAGTACTTCAGGATTATTTTGAAGAAGCTGAAGGAAGGTGGAGGAAGCAGAGACCCTATGTGGACACAGGAAGTGGATAATAAAGGGGTAGAGGACAAGGACCCCAAAAATGCTCTCTGAAGGAGCAAGGCAGTAGATGGAGAGAGCTGCAGCTTGCAGAGAGTGAGGGTGAGTCAGGGCAGTGCAGCTCAGCCTCCTGAGAGCAGCATTTCTCTCTGCCCAGCCCAAGTGACAGAAATGCCTGAAAAGCTCAAAGAGCTGCAGCCCTCCCAGTTCCCCAGCTCTGCTTGGAGTTTTGGTGGGAACTGGTAGGGGCATGCACAACCCCTCCATCAGCACTCTCTGATGCTCCCTAAACTTGAATGATTCATCTCATCTCCACCCTATGATCTCATTTTCTCTCTGCTGTGATGCTTATGTCAAAGTTGTTCAGAATAACCGAGTTCATCTTCACTCTCACCATGGCTCCTCCATTTATGCTTCTGATGGAGATTATTGCTCTCTCTTGAAGAGTCCCCTTTTCAATTTCCTTGTAACGTTTTTAATCATCATATAATCTAGTTGGAAGATTGCCTAAGGAATTTGTTCAGATACCAGCTAATCACATTGGAACTCAAAATGACTGATAAATGCACTAAATGCAAAAAAAGCTACCAAATATACAAGGCTTGGCCAGCTTAGAATGCACTGACAATGAGTAATGGGAGCTGTTTGGAAATCCAGTGAGTGCATTTAGTAGTGGTTTCAAAATGCTTACCTTTTCACAATGATTAAAAAAGTTCATCAAAATTATTATTCAGTTGCTACTTGAAAGCTAATGGCTAAAATTCTGAGCCAAGGGCTTGCTTTATTTTCTTGGATGCCTTTCTGTATCCATATCTGCATTTGCAGGGATGATTTGCCACACAAGGAGTGTGCAAAGCTTTTCTGAGATCCACATCCAGAGCCTGCCTGCCTGTAGGGTTATGAGGAGCAGAACCCCTGGTCAACATGGAAGAGCACAGGGTTTAAATTGAATGTATTTTGTCTGTTTCCATTTGAAAATTTGAGCATTTAAGATGGGTAAGAAGTTGAATGAAGAACTTTGGGAGCAGAAGCAGGGTAGGTATATTTTGATAGAGTAGCCTGGAAAGAGAATGCAGTTCTAGGTTATCTCTCCTTTAGAGGCATCCAGGGCAGACATGCTCCTGGGACACTGCTTAGCAGAGCCATGGCAATAGATCTCAGGGGAGAGATGGCAGGGGTAGTTGTTTTCTCTTCAAAAAGGGGTTTGCTGTGAAAGGTGCATCACAGACAGGTGCATAATACCTTTATACTATTCTGTTTGGCTTATAAGAACACAAATAAATTATAATTAAATTATATTAAACATAAATTTATATTTTATAAATATGTATTTATATTAGAAATAAATTACAATTTTACAAAAGAGAGCCCTACACATTTTCAAGTTGCATCAAGAATAAATAAATAAATAAATAATGAGAGAGGCAAATTATCAAATTTAGCCAAGTGACGCCCCATACCCTGAAAGCTGAACCCAGGGTCCAGCTCTAAATGAGTCTCCATTTAGAGGGAATCTCCAAAAGGTGGATTCCTCTGCTAGACCCAAGGTACAAATAATCATTATAGAAATGGTGAGAAATGTTAAGCACTGACACGACACTTCCATCTCCTCAGCACTGAGCAATCAATGAATTGTTGGCTCTTCAAACAGCCCTGCAAGATAAACCCTCACTGTGCTCTGCCCTGGGGAAGCTCTGCAAATGTCATGTGATGCCCTTTCAGGCAAACCAGGCTGTGCTCTGGGATGATTTCTGAGGCACGATAAAAGCCAGGCCTGGCAGAGTCTATATAAAAAGATGAAACCTTCAAGGGCAGGACCATCAATCCATGCTCCCAGCACCCCAAACATTGATTTTATGGCATTGTGTGCATGCCCTCTTGTATCTTCTCTTTAAAGTCTGTGCTTTCTGAGAATCTTTGAACATTGCTGCACAATCTATAACTACTGATAATATTCCAGTTTCTGCATAAAGAAAGAACTTGGGAATACTCTCATATTTGTGCCATGTTAGTAAAATTTTTCCTAAATTAAATGAACATTGGGAAACTGCAACCATAAATATGAATTGGATGGCTAATCCACTTTTCCCAATGCTGCTTATGCTTCTTACACACCATTTTCATAAATATTCTAAGAAATTATTTCCCCGATAGAAGCATCAAATATAAAAAAATATGGAAAGGGACTCTGGAGAATGTAAGTTTTAAATTGATAAAATATGGCATCAGAACACTAGTTTCAAATTTATTAATTAGAATACAAACATCTATTTTGTATGACTGGAACTTCCAATCAATACACATCAGACTTTGAATACTAAACATCTCACAAAAAAGTGCAGCTGCAAATCAAGAATTGAAGTTCTATTTTAATTGTAGACTCTATCCATGAGAAGATTTCTGGAATAGTCATTGTAATGCATGGAAATTGTGGATGCTCAGTTGCAAAAGTTGGTTGAAAATATTCTCTTGTGTGTCTATCCACAGGGGGCTGAACTGAGTTACAGCAGGACCATGGCTGCAGTCATTTCTGACAGTGAAAGGGACTGTGAGATGCACAGTCCCTTTGCTGAAGGGACATAAAACCAGAGACATGAAAGCAATGCTGATTTCCCCCATGCCCATTTTTTTTTTTCTAGGTCTTTTGATGAGCTGCAAAAATTTTTGTTGGCTGTACATGCAGAGCAGAGAACTCAAACCCGGGGAGACAAGCCTGTGTGAAGGAGGATGCCTGGTTTCATTCCTTTTGCCACAGTTTCAAGTCTGCAGCTCCATGACACTGACTGACCAATATTTAATTGTCTGACACTAAGATATTGCAATATTTCTAAAACTTGAATTTTGCCCCATGCATCAAGCAAGCCAAACTACAGAGAAATGAGCACTTTGCTGGGGATTATCTGTTGTTTCCTCATAAAAGGTTCTGGTCAGAGCCAGTGGAATTATTAAAAATAATATTGAGCAGAGCTGAAAAGAGTTTCTCAGTCTACTACAAAAATCACAGAAATATATTTTTACTCATTTTAAAAATAGTGGGAATATTGCAGCATGCCATGGCTGACTCCTCTTTTAGCACGAAAAGGCAGGAATGGAAGATTGCAGTGTTACTCTGGCATGCCAGATATCTCATTTCCTGCACAGTCCAAAGCTGGGTTTGAAAGTAATTAGAATGAATATAGAGCCAAGATTTTAAGTGCTAAGTAGAACATCATTTTAAATTCAAGTATCTCACTGTAGAGGGAAAGACACCGGCCTGTAGGGATTGAACAAATTCCCTCTCCTGGGAGCTCAGGTTTTCGTGTTTAGTCAGAAAAGTTTGGAATCAATAATATTGAAGAGATTGTTAATTTTAACTGCCCATTTTTCATACTTTGTAATGCGTCTAAATAATCAATTTTCTTGCTGACCATTTATCTTTGCCACAAGGAGAAACAGCCAAGCAAAACTGTTCATTCTTCCACTGCCACACTTTCCCTCATCGTTCCTTCCACTGGGTTACCTTTCCTTCTGAATAGGAAGTCTTGGTAATTTGCTGTCACTTTCAGAGCCAATTAAAAGAAGAAGTTTAGCTTTTGCTGGATTGCAAACTCTGTTTCCATGAGGGAAGTCGTGGAAGACCATCTCTAGATGATGCCTTATGGGTAAGCTTTGAAATCAGCTTCCTTTAAACAGAGAAGGCTCCAGCTCGTGTGAGCTCAGCTGCTGCAATGTGCAGTGGTGCCAACATCAGATGCTGCAAATGTCTGCCAGCCAGTTGGAAACCCCCAAAACGGTGTAAGGATTACAAGATGTAAAAATAACAGCTTTGAGGGTTTGGCCTTCTCTTTTTGGAGCTTTGGGCTGTTGTTCAGTCATAAAAATCACAAAAACTGGCAGGAGTGTGCATGGTGCTGGGAGACGAGGGAGGTGCTTTTCCATGTACATTTTCAAACTTTCTTTGGGAGTAGAACTTCAGCCAAAGTTGAATAAAAGCAGAAACCAGGAAGTACCCAATGTACAATTAAAGACATGGCATCCAGTTTTTCAGTCAGTAAGATTTTACCTTTAAGCACATCTGCTTTGAACAAGCAGAACAACTTGGCATGTACCCTGGCTGCCCCTTGAGGCAGTGTGGGCATCGTCTGTGAGCTGAAGTAGATGGTAAAAATCCCAATTTCAACAGAATAATTCAGCTGTTTGAAGTACATGGTGAGGTGAGATGTTTGCCAGCTTGATTTTGGCACAAACACTTGAGATTCAAACAGGGTAGGGTGCCTTGGCCAAGGCTGGCCCAGGCCAGTGGCCATAGCTACCCTTGGGCAGCTCATTTTGCCTCTCTGCAAGCTCTGACTTTGCTCCAGCCCTGCAGTGCAGGTTCCTTCAGCCAGGCAGCTGTCAGAGCAGTTGTGTGCAAGAGAAGGGGTCTGTGCTACACAAACTGAGAGAGGAAATCAGTGCTGGCTGAGGAGAAAGCCCAAAGGACTGAGGCAAATGTGCCATTCAGAGCTCAAAGGGATTCTCTGCTCCTCCAATTATCTTTGCTGTTTCAGACTCGGGGTGCTGAGTGTGGGTGCCATCCAGCTTTTAGCTTTATTATCCAAGACACAAAAACAAAAACTAAAAGGTGGTGGAAGAAAGGGTCTCTAAAAAACACCTCATTCACTATTGCTTTCCATTTCCAGTTTCCCTTTATAACCTATTTTCAAACAAAGGTACAATGTCTGCTGTGCCCCATAGGGAATACTAGTGAGCTGAGACTAGAGTAGGATGGTTTTCAGGTTTTGCAAATAAAAATCACTGTGTGTTTTTTGGTGAGAATCATTTGGTTGAATTCTTTGTTGTTCATTCATACTTGGCCAACCAGAGGGCATTCACTGAACATGCCTTCAGATATAGGATGTGTATCTAGGCACCTGTTTATTTTCCCTGCATGCCAGACTGATTTCTGTCTGTGCCATGGGGTTTTTTTGTCTGTGAACAATAAATTCTAAGCAAGCCAGTAACCTGATACATAAATTAACAGCATGCAGATGGTAATTTCTGAATTTTTCGTAACTTGTTCTGCATTGCCGATTTTTTTTATGGTGGCTACTTTTATTTACTCTTAAAAGTTGATTCAGAGTCTCCTTCCAGTATCGCACAGAGCTGGAGGGTCTCTGGTTTTGACTCAGGTCTGCCTGTGATGTTGGGAAGGTCAGGACTTCTGCTCTAGAGTCTGAAATACCTGCTGCAGTCCTGAATGAGACACATGAAAGTCATTTTCCCCTCAGTCTTCAGTTCAGCTCAGTGCTGGGATTGCTGCTCAGTGACTTCCTCCCTGTCTGTGCATCTTTCCTGCTTTCCAGGGCCAGCAGCCTTCCTTCTCTCCCATCCCCTCCCCTGACTTCACAGACAATGGGATTTTTAGAGACAGGAGACCATCAATTCAAACTTCCAGATTATGGGACAAATTTTAATAATGGCCTGGGGGCATTTAGAAACATGAATGCATTAAATGTTGGAAGATAGCAGGAGCAGGAAAATGCTTGATAAAGTAACCTAATGCTAATTAATCTGTTAAGCAATCCAAAAACATGTCACAAATTGGAAAGGACTTTTCCCAATTAGTAAAGAGTTCATTAAAAAAAGACTAAAAGCTAGCAGGAAATAGAAAGAGCTTGAACCACAAGTATATTTCAACTGGACTTGAAAAGAGAAATGTTCTTGTATCTGAAAGTGTTTGCTGGTTCTAAAATCTTCTGTATCTAATTGTGAACAACTGAGATAAGTATTAGAATCACAGAATATCCTGAGCTGGAAGGGACCCACAAGGATGACAGAGTCCAACTCCTGGCCCTGCACAAACACCCCAACAATCCCACCCTGTGCCTGAGAGCCTTGTCCAAATTCCAGATCAGACAGGCATGGAGCTGTGACCACTTCCCTGGGAGCTTGTTCAGTGCCCAGCCACCCTCTGGGTGAAAAACCTTTTCCTGATCTATTGGCAGTTGCAAGAACTATGAACTTGTCTGCTATTCTTTATCCATTTTTTATTCCTGCTTGGGGATACCTTTCTTTCTTGAGGAAGGGCTACTTCCTTTGCATGATAATGAAAAAAAAAGTTGTTTAAGGCTGAGAAGCATACCATGTCTTAAGAAAAAGTGAACGGACATGCCAATTATTTATAATAGAACAACCTTCTTTTTCAAAATTGTGTCCAAACCATGAATAAAAGAACAGAATGGGCCTGGGGAGTTTATATGTCTGTTATAGAAGAAATATTTATCAGCACAGGGTGTAGACAGCAAATATTTTGTGAATCCCCTTGTGATTCCAAAGCTCTCCCTTTGGAAATGTCATCCTGTCTGGCTGCTGAGAAAGCTTACACAAGGAGGGCTCAAGGGTTTGCAGGAATCTTTAGCTCATTAATCTTTATATAACTCTCCCCTCCTGTGTCTCTGACAAGTGTCTATTTTGTACTGTCCACTGAGTAACTTTAGTTTCCTTTAGCACCAAATGTACCAACAGTGAGCCAGACCATACTGCCAGCAATTGGAGAGAGCGGGGTTTTAGGTGTTGAACACCTTGATGTTTTTCTGGACTCCCAAAGAGTTTGTGATCTCTGCTTTTCTCTGCTGCATTTGCACCTGCAAGGTTGGTTCGCAGTGCTCACAAACAAGACAGACACAAAACTGCACACACTTATTGTGTAATGAACAACCACAAAAAGTGCAGGCATGACAGGAGTCTGTGTGTGTGTGCAGGGCTTCAGTGTTGGGATCCTGAGTGTTTCTGTATAGCAAATCAGTGGAAAAGATTGTTTTTAGCTAATGGGTGGTAAGATGGAAGAAATCCAGTTCTTTTTGTATTACTCTTTAATTAAAAAAGACATGCTGCAGCTAATGGCAATGTATGGTGTAATTCTGCAGTCCTTCTCTGCCAGACTCAGACATGAATTCTAAGTTTTTAAGCATCCCTATTTTCTAGGGCAAGCAGTGGAAACAGCAACTTCTTGGCGCTTCTACAAACTGGGGTCTATGAGTCTGGCTATAAATGTAGCCTGAATGGTGGCTTTAAAATCACACAGTTCACTGTTATCTTGCAGAGTTCAGCAACCTTGCCTGATATAAAAATATTTACTGGCACATCTGTGGGCCTGTAGATAAATTCATACAGCTTCTGGAATTCACTTGCTCTGCTTAACTCTTGGGCTGCTGTTTTCTGTAATAGGGGACCTTAAAAAATACCCAGATAATCTTGTGATGCATTCTGATGTGTGAGGTCAGCTTATAAATAGTCTCTATACTATTAATGAATCTGCACATGTTTTATGTTTTGGAACTTTTCAAACTGCACCTTTTTATCTTAGAAATATTTGTCTTTACACATTTCTAAATGTATAATGTATCTGAAAGTGTGGCTGTCAGCTGGGCTGGTAAGTATATTTCTTGCTGTTATGTCAAAATCAAATATAGAAAGGTTATGTATCTCCCCCAGTATCTAAGGAGAAAATGGAGCTCTGGGACTTCCACGCTTTGCTTTCATATTGGAACTGCTCTCTGAAGGTCTTTGTACAAACAGTCTGCTCCTGGTGCTGGTGCTATAAAAAAGTAGCAGCTTCATGTCTAGACAAAATCATCCTCCAAATTCAGGTATTTCATTTTTGGATCGCACTTGCACAGAAATCAGGGATCAAAATAATAATTTTTGATCAAGCAACATTTTGTCTTCAAACATGACTGTTCCCAAATTAAATTAATTCAATTTTAGATGAATCAATCCATGCTTAGCCTGTGAAGTTCTGTTGAGTTTAGATTCTCAAAAATCAGCTGGAAAGGATAAAGGTTGAGCAATTATTTTTACGATTGGCTGCCCATTCAATTTCTGTTTCTCTAATGGGATTGTTCAGTGAGTATCCTACCAAAAGCGCGGAAATTGGTTCAGCTAATTCCCCTCTGCAAAAATAAAGATGAAAACCACAACACTGTATTTAGCTGCTTGCTTCTCACACAGGTTCTGCCTAAACTCTTGTGCTTCATTTTAATCTGTGTCAGTGACTCGAGATAGTTCTGAGAGAGGAAGCTCAGCTCTGATTCCCCATTGAGCCACATTTGCTGCAGAAAAACACCTACACACGTTCCTCAGGCCTGGTGCCTTGGGTGAATAAGCTGGAAGCTAAAGATAAACTGTTGCTCAAAGCTCTCCTTGCCTTTGGCATTAAGGGGGGCAGTTATTAACTTGTTGCACGCTGTAATGACTGCATTGATCTGCAGCGAGCAGCAAGGGTTATAGCAAGTAGGGATCTGGATAAACAGTTACCATGGGGAAAGGCAGGATGGATTTAGACAAAATCAAAAAACCTGATGAGGATCTCTGGCAAACTATAATATTGCATTAACTATAAAAGAAAAACAAACAAACAAACAAAAACTACCCCAGGTTAAAAAAAAAACCAAAAAACAAAATAACATAAAAAACCCACTAAGCAGGCAGATTCACTATAAGGTGTATAGGGCAATAAACAAGGGTTGTCTGAATAAAAACCTTCTCTCAAATATTAGACTGAGAGAGAAAAATTGTTGAAATTATCTGCTTGAAGTAGAGGGGGAGGAAATGAAATGGCCCTGGATGAGGAGGGGTGTACAGAGCAGGAGATGGACACAAGCAACTCCCCTCATGGAAATTGTCTTCATTTCTGCCTGACTCCCCAGCTGGGTCTGCTGATCATGGAACACAGCACTGCCCCCCATTTCCAACACAGATTAATGTTATTTTAGTTCCTTTATTAGTAGGAAGAATTCTGTGGAACACATTTATAAAGATACAGAAGTGCTTAAACCCTGTTGTTAACAGAATGCCTTTGGAAGTCAGCTATTGTGTTCTAACCATTTAATTTCTCTGATTATAACTTGAAATAAGTTACTCCCTACTTAAAATAACCAGTCAAGTCCTGAATAGCAAAAGTATTTCCTTTCTGAATTTTAAGTCCTCTTTAATTATAGGCTCTCACTGGCTTTTGAATGTAGGATCTGTGGAGAGTTCAGCACATTTTAAGATAAACCTCCTGAACAAAAGGAGGAACAAAGCATGTCCTGTCTGAACAACAACAAATAAGTCTTGATATTAAAATACAAGTCCTGGCTCAGTATTTACATCAGTTCTCCTTCACAGGCCAAATTCTGCTGTGATTGGAGTAGATGGATCTCTTTTCCATCAGGGAAGAGGTGACATAGAGAGAATGCTCATAATCCATGAAGAAGAACAAATCACAACCTGCAGACCCCAGGGGGTGTCACATCCTAAAAAGTTCTGAGAATCTTCAGGAAATGAAGAGTTATGTCCATGAAAAAGTTAGGCCTGTGAGGACTCTGCTGTTCCCTGTGGTTTATCATTCCTTTGTGACTGCAGTGACAGGGTTTTGCCAGCCACAGATGTTTTTTCATATTGGGAAGGTTTGCAGTGCCTGGGCTGTAGGAGGTTGTGTCTTCTTTGTCTGCAAGAAAATACAAGAAAGAGCAAGTGCTAGAGCTGCTATTTCCTTAATTACCAGCTACATTCAGTTAGACTAAATCCTCTAAAAATAGAATTAACTTTATTTAAGTTATCACAATAGCTTTATTTAATCTAGAGCACATATGAGCAAAGCTTATTTAAAAGCTGACCAATCTTTTTAATTATTCATTGTTCTTCAATTACTTTGTAATGTGGGTGGAAAAACACTTGAAGTTTTTTCTTAAAGTGGATAAATCCATATTCATCTTTATCTTGGTTTTCCTATTGCTTTTGAGGGGAGTAGCGAGTTTAAACTGTGTCAGCATTTGGCTATGAGTGAATTGTAGAAAATTATTTTAATTGATTTTTATGTTTTGAAAAATATGTTAACAGGAAATCATTGAATTTTGCTTATGCACATGAGCAAACAAAACTCATGGGAACATGTAATGTTAAATCAAATGTTCACATTTAGGCTCAAATCTAATAACTTCTAAATCTACTTTTGGGTAGATGCTTGTGCAAATCCCCATCAAAAGCAGTGCCAGGGATTGCAGGGATGGCCTACCAGAATATTTTTGGACAATTCTCTATCAAGTCTGGTTTCTTACACCCAAATTTCATTTGAAAGCATAAATGAGTCCATAAAAATCAGTGGAATTAAATAGGTGCAAAATTCATATCACCCCTGAAACCTTACCAGGTGAAGGGCAGAAGGAAAGCCTGGACTCCAGGTTCCCTTACATGCCCTGAATGGGGAACCTGCTGGGGCTTTGGCATGGATCAAACTGTTTTTGGTGCGGCAATTTAATTCTTTGCCCCAGGTTCCTGTGGCTCCCAGCAGAGTGGAGTTTGGCCACAGCCCAGGTCACTGCAGAGCAGGAGTCCCTGTGCTGATAATTCATCAAATTAATCCCCCCTTTTCATGGCCCAAGTGCTGTTAAGAGTCATTAAAGGAAGGAGGGTTCAGCACTTGGAACTCCAGGCTTCACTTGTGATCTCTGCTGGAGTCACACACCATGTAAATACTACAGGAAAATTCAAGGAAAGATAAATTCTCTGTTGGAAAGGAACATTTAAGAGCTATTAATTGAAAGAATCACCAGGGAGAAGGAGATCAGCTTCACTGGAAATGGAAGATGTAAAAGATAAACCCTTTCCATCACTGCAGTTCAGCAGCATGCAGGACTTGAAGGCAGATGCTGAGTGATTTATTGTTTTTCTGTGTGGTAGTTCATATATGGTCTTTGTAACATGCTGTAATTTGGCAAAACACATTTGTCCTTCCCTTTTCTTTTATACTTTACCTCCTGTATAAATGACTTTTCTGTACATTTAATGATAAGGAAATTAAAAAACTTTTTGCCAGTTAAAGGCTGACATTATTAGATACTCCTTGACTTTGTTGTGAATCTCTGTTAAACAGCTGTTGGATGTCTGCTAAATAGGGAATATCAATCAGGTAATAAGAAAATAATATATTTATTATTGAAGCATAATATAGCTGCTCAGAGGCACTGGCTCTGTTTCTTCTGTTGCCACTCTTGCTTTTAAACTCTTGGTAAATTGCTCCAAGTTTCTGGGTATCTGTATTTGATTTGTATCCCCTTTGGGGTTTGTCTACTTAAACTATTTATCAGGGTAAAGTCTTTTTCTCTGGCTTTCTGTGGTTTTTGGTGGTATTTTTGTTTGCTTGTTTTGGGGTTTTTTTTGGTGCTTTTAAACCCTGGTCTAAATTTGGGCACTGCTGTAGTTCAGTAATAGTGACAGATAACAGTAGCAATGTCAGGATTGAAAAAGGCAGTTCCTCTGGCCTTTGGCATTTGATGTAATGTCAATATGCTGAAAGATTTTAGGGGAGTAGTCTGAATCATGCTGCTGTCATTCCTGAAATCTCTGTGCCAACTCAAATTGAGAGTAGCAGGCATGGCTAGTATTTGGATTGAGAACTTCAAGTAAAATTGAATAAGTTTCACTAGAGCCTGCATGAGACTTATGACCTTCATAGGTATTATATCAGCTCTTGGTAGAAATTGTTCCATCAGTGGTAAGGACAGAGTCTGAGGGATTTACAAGAATGACATTTGACATGACTGAAATATTTTATCAGTGGCCTCTGCAAGAATGTCTTTAAGCACCACTGTCAGAAAGCTGATTGCAATATGAAAAGGGCAAGACAGCAGGATGCAAAAATGCTCAATTCCTCAGTACATTACAGCTTTAACAGCCGCAATCCTGAGGTCAGAGTGAATTGCAGCTTTGGGGTTGACTAAGATACATCCTGAGTCAATGAAGGCAGAATTTTTCTTCCCCAGACTAGATCTAGAGAGTTTATCATCAGCAGAGACACCAAGAAACCTTCTGTAAGGTTACAGGTAGAGTGTTCTGATATCTCTGGAAGCTAAGTATGCCTACCATCCACCAAAGAACTGTTTAAGTTAAAGTTGATAACAATTTCAAAAACTTGTTGCAAGAATAGGCAAAGCTGGTCACTTGTTCAGTAGGATTACTTCATAAATTCCCTTGGCAGCTTCCCTTGGAAGCTCCTTTCCCTGCCCAGCTCCTTTCCCTGCCTGCCAGCCATGCATGGATCTCACCTTCTCTGGTGGGTGAAGTGACTGCAGCCCCTCCTCCCAGTGGGGTCTGGGTGTCTGGACAGATCTGTCACCCTGGAAATGGGGGGACTCCAACCAGAAACTGGAATTCTCACAAAGCAGCATCACAAAGGCTGAATTTCTGAATTAGGACTCCAAACCAAGGGACTCCAACTGAAATGTGCCTGGTTCCCAGGTCAAACACAGTGCCTGGCATCACCAGCACCTTCTGGAACTTTGCAAGAAACCACCCACAAAAATTTTTGGGAAGCACAGCAGCTTCTAGTAGGTCTCTATTGATATGATCTCTATTTTGATAAACTGGTGTTTTTCAACAAAATAAATAATCAGAACAATTTTATCATCTCCAATGCTGAACTGGTCCTGATTTTTCACTGCAGAGGACAGATGTTGGTTAGGGTTGTTCACACATTGAGAAAAAGCACTAAAATCCATTATTTACATTCTGTGTTATTCAGTCATTTGCTATTGAGAAAAATCTGGCTAAATCAACCCCATAAACTTTAATTTTCAAATTTTAAAAATCATAAGTTTGCTCCATTTTCTACTGCAAGTTTGAAATCTTCTTGCAAGGCTGCATTTCCTCTTGGGCTGCAAGGCAGTTGCTAAATGGAATCCCAGCTGTTAGAGAGGGGAACATCCTACTGAGCCACTCAGTCCAAACCCTCTGGTGGTAATTAAAAAATAAAAGTTTCAGGCTTTTTACTTAAGTATCCTCCTGATTCAAATGCTGACAAGTTTTCAAGACTGGTGGCATAGGATTTTGAATTCCCTTAAATAGCTTCACCCTATTTTCAGGGAGCAGTATCACTTCTGCTAATGATAGAAAATGAGGTTGGCCATGCAGCCTGGCATGATTTATGGTGGAGTGCAGCACACTATGAAGTTCTTTAGCCTTTAATTCCACCCAGACTTACAATCTCTACAACCAGAATTCTCTAAAATTAATGAATGTTGCAGCCGAATAGGGGTGAAAGGGATGCACAAATTATTTCCTAACGACTTTTTTAAAATGTTTATTTTAACCTCCACAAGGGACCTTGTTTTTCAAAATTAAGGTTCCTCATGGAGAAGCCAGCTTTGGAATGGGATTAGTTAAAAGATAAGAAATTATTTGTTACATTCCTTAGAGAGGGATGAAGATTCAGATAAACAGTTTTAACCTCCTCTTACTTTGCAGAAGGAATACAAGAACTTCATCTAAATGTGCTTTTTCCCAGCCAAATGTGGGTACACTGCAGTGTTCAGGTGTTGCCAGGGAACCTGGCTCAGATTTCTTGATAATTTTGTAGGTAACAGCAATGCTACAGGCCAGACAGTGCCACTTGTGATACCTTTTGACTTATTTATTGCCAATGAAAAACAAATGGTTTAAATCCAGGAAGAAAATCTGGTGGAAAAGCAAAACTTGGGACAGCATTCAACTCCTCATCCTTTAGCTGTGACAAATCAGTAAAACTTTGGTTCTGTGAGTAGCAGAAACAAGGTGTGGTCTGGAAAACCAGCCGTAAAAAACTTTGGTGTACAATTTTAATATTCTTAAAGATCTAATTGTAAAATAGAAAAGCATTAATTTATTTTGGTGGCTTTTGAATATGAGGGTACTTAGTGATATCTTGAACAAGCTTGTTGAGAGGCTGGGGCTGTACTGGTGCGTCTGGAAATACAGAGAAGGGAGGGCTGAACAGGCAGAGCCAGATTCTTCTGCAAATATCATCAAATGCACAGCTTTTAGAGGAGTTGCTCCCCTAAATTATTTTCTCCAGATATCTTTATATCCTAATCCTCCACAGAAATGAAGAGCAGGAAGCAGGATATGTGCAGCCCTGTAGTCTGCTGTCACACTAAGCCAAGGCTGAGAGAGAGGCAGTTATCAAATGATCAGGTGATGGGAATCTCTTTGCTTTTTCTGTCAGGAACTGAAAGAGCCAGAGAGGAGTGTCTGAATATTTTTATGGTCTGAATATTCCTCGTTAAGAGGAAGTTCTACCTCTTTCTCATTAAAATGGTGCCAAGTCAGGGAAGTCTATGCACTGTGATGCAAAAAAAATCTGAATGTTGTTTGAGAAAGATAAATATCCCATTTCCAGTCCAGCTTCAGCATGGAAGGGTCCCAAAGGGGCCAGTCCCTACAGGAAGGAACAGTGGGTTACCACAGCTCTGCTGCTGCAGAATTTCATCCTTAACAAACAGCAGCCAGGGCAAAACCGATCATCTCTTTTGGGACATACCTTCTCCAGCTCAGGTAAATTGTCCTGGATGCCTTCCCTCTTCTTCAGCAGAGGAATAAACCCTGCCTCTGTACTGTCCCAATGGGCTTTGTGCTAATCCTGTCCATTATCCACTTATCATTACCTGGGCAGGTTCCTACACTCGAGGCAGACATGTATTTTTCCTACACCAGTGCACAACTTCATTTATCTCAGTCTTGCTTTCAAGCTGTTTGGGAATTCTAATGGATGCACCAAATCATTTTGCTGTGGAAAATGAGTCTTTTTCTATTAGCTGAAATTAGCATTCACCTTTCCTGTTTTAAATGAACACTCTGCTCTGAGACTCCCTCTAGACACAACATTTTGGTCATTTTAGGTCTTGCTTCCCTTTCAAGTAAATAGGTACTTTGAGAACTGCTCAGCTATCATAGCTCATCATTCCTCAAGACTGGGAGTTTATGATGAGTTTCTACAACATTTATACAAACGATGGCTAACACAGTTGTGCAAATTATTTCCTTCTGTACTAAATAATGGATCATTAGTGAGCTTAAAATCTGTTAGTTTATGCTTTATACATTAAATTATCATTTACATGGGATATGACTGTAAAAGTCTTCCAATGATATTCCCTTTGCCTTGTGCAACATTAGGGATCAGCTTATGAAACACTGGAAAATAAAACCCACTGAGATTGAAAATTACCCTTTCCAGCTCCTTTCTGCCATTCTAGGGACTAAACTTACCAAAATCTTGGCATGCCTGGGAGTTTCTTGTTAACAAATGGGCCTTCAAGGTGGGTGAGTGACAAAATGGCAGGATGTTATTGGCAGCCTCCTGCCTCCTGTCCTTGGACCATGATCCAGGAAATGCCCTCAGCCACAGCACATCCTTCTCTGCAAGAATATCCCTTTGGGGCTGTGCCAGCCCAGGAGGGACCAGAGCAGCCTCTATTAGATGGCTCTGTGCCATGAAACCAAGCCAAGCTCCAGTTGAAGATGAGAGTGCAGAAGGTTTAAGGTCACTTTACCCAAAGCTGGGCCTGATGAGGTCAGTTTGGAGCATTGAGTTGCTACAGAAACCTACACCCATTAATTTGTTTGTTATGTGACTGAAAATGCCATTTGAGCACGCTCATTTACATGGGAAATGGTAACTGTGCTGATGGGCTGCTGCAATTAATCCCTGTTGGGACAATCCACTGAAATGGATTTGGAAAAGACAGAGTCAAAAGGGAGAATAAGAGTTTGGGGGGGGAAAGGGGACACTTCTTTCTTTTTTAAGTTTTTTAATGATGTTTTCAGTGATTGAGGGCAAAATAATTGAAGAATTCTAAAGTGAAGAAGTGGTTTGGATAGGAAAAGAAGGCAGTGCAGAACATCCAGACCACGAGCAGGGGGAAGCTGTGCAGAGGTGCCCTGTGACAGCTCAGGGAACGTGAGATGTCAGAGCAGCATGGTTTGGGCTGGGATTTTTAAAGCAACTCATCTGTTTTGCACTGGAGCAGATAAGCAATGCTCATCTGACCCATTTTGTTATTTCAGTGCAGTGAAGTCCCTCAGAAGGTGACTTTAACACAGCCTAAAGCAGAAGTGAAGCTCAGAGCTGGGAGTGATCACCACTTCAGAGACACAATCCAAAACACACATCTCTGCCATCGTTGTCACCTGTCCTTCACAATGCCTGAGCCCACCTGCACTGAGTCCTGACCTCTGCAGTAACAACTGCATCTGGAACTGGGGTTTGGTCAGCACCAAACAGGGCTGCTTTGGATTAAATATTTACCCAAGTGGTTGCAGCCAAAGGGACTGGAAGGGCTCTCTGCTCCATCTCCTGCTGTTTGCACAGTAAATAACCCAGGCATGCAGCTGTCCCTACATACACAGGTGTTCCCAATGCAGGAAAGTTTAAAGCCTGGTTTTCTGCCTGCCTGGCTGGGTTTCTAAGGCATGGATGAATGGACAGATGAGAAAATATTTAGGTATCTAAGGAAACTTCCATCCTTCATTGCTCACATCACATTCAGAGAGACAGCTCTACCACAAAACACTTGTTTTTGGAGGAGGAAAGTAATTTCTCTCCAAGTGCCCAAATACTTTGGTATGCTAAACATCAAAGTAGGCTTAGGTTAAAACAGTTACCATGTAGCAAAAATTATGTAATTGCCAGGTTACATGGAAAGAAACACAGGGCTTGAGAGTCTCACTGCTTTTCCTTTTTAAACGGAAAGCACACCAGGATGAACAGAAAAACATTGGTTTTGCACATGGCCTCAATCCCACAAGCTCACACAGTGCAGTCTTTTCGCACAGTGGCTCTCTGCCAAGGTGATGGGCTACTGCCATGGCAAGCAGTGAAGCAAAAATAGCAGAACCTCAGATAACTCACTCAGCACTTGAACTGCTGTTTAAAAACATGTCCTCAATCTTCAAGTATACAGCAAGCTCAGACAAATCTGTCCACAGCCAAAATTTTGGCCTGAAACCACTATTTGGACTAAACTGAGGGTGGCATTAGAAGGTAATAAATATTTATTTGGGGATTCTGATGATGCTGAGCATTTTTTCCTTGTGGAAGCTCCTATCCCAGTGACCATAAATGAAGAACAAGACTTGGATGGAACAGATGGTTCAGCAGATGGTGACTTGCTCCTTTTTTAACCAGGCTTTTGTGTAAATGGAGTGTGGCATGGGTCTCTGTATGCTTTCTGACTTTGAGAGTGTGTATGTGTGCTTTTGGGCTTTAATAAGTATTTAGTTATGAAACCATGTGTCATGATGATGGTTTGGATTTTACTGGCTTTTTAAAGACTTAGGAAGTTCTTGAAAATGTGGTTTGTTCACTGATTTATGAAACCAACACTGTCTTTGCCAAAGAGGTGTTTTGGTTCTGGTTTCTAATTAAATGAGAGTAGCTACAGTCCTTGAGTATAGGACTGTAAAAGGCAAGATTTTATAACAGTCTTGAATTTTTTTATTTTTTCTTGTTTTTTTTTTTCTCCACCATTTGGCTTAACTTTACTTATTGCCCAGAGCATTAAGGCTGCAAGGAAACTGAAAGGGGTAACTGAAGAAGGGTGAGGTGTGAGGTTCACTCTGCAAACAGTTCTCTCAAGCTGTCAAAAGTTCTACAGTCCCCAGCACCTACTTACCATTCCTGTGCTGGAGGTAACAGCCCCCTCAAACCTGCCAGCAGCACTGCTTGTTGTGCTCCCTAACCCATTTTGTTCAAAAATCAGATGGGTTAGTGAAAAAATAAAAGTACTGTTGAACCATTTCAGCTAATGTGCCTCTTTTAGACTCATAAAGGTTAAGGGAAAGTCACCTAAGCAGCCTGAGCATCAGCAGATCAGAGGCAGAGTAATTTCTACCAGAGGGAATTGTGAGGATTTGTCCTGAGGATTAGACAGAGAGTGGCAGGATATTGCACTGGCACAGCTGGAACTGAAGAGCTTTCCTTTTACTGCCTGGGAGTGGTTAAACCAATACAGTGCCTTCTGTCTTGTTAAAATTCACATTCCTGTAACTCAGCTTTACATTTACTCCTAATTTCACTTTATTTCTTAAGGCCACAGAGTGGTCTTCTGGAATCCAGCTTTGTAAGTTAATGTAATTGAAGGTGGTTGTCTTGTCTGTAATTTCATGTAAATTTTTCTATCATCTTTTAACTTTTGGTATTTTTTCTTTTGCTCATTATTGTCCCAGGCAGGAGATTGTGGAGGCAGAGTGGTGTCTCTGCTGCCAGAGCACACAGGTTTTGCAGTCTATTTTAAATTACACCGAAATATATTTTGGGTTCCAAGACAAAAGACAAGCTACTTGCAGAATTGTCCAGCTTTACTTTGTCTCCTGCTTGAAGTGTTTCTAAGCTGAATATAATGAAGATCTATTCTAAGAATTCCTAAGGGATCTCTTTACAGAACTGATCCATGGGTTTCAACACTTTAACCAATGCACCGTCTAATATTGATTTCCTTCAGAAGTCAAAGCAATTTGTTTTTCTTCCCTGGAGACTTCGGTTTTCTACCTTTGGCTGCAGTCCTTGAATTAATATGGAAATTGAGAACATCACTTAGGCCAGTCTCACATGCAGGCACAACGTGCAGTCTCATGGAGCCAGGTACCCATTGGGGCACTCAGAGGGCTCCTGGTCTCCTCTGGCAGCTCTTTGTCACCCCACTGAGCTTCTGCCAGAGGAGAAGAACACTACGTGAGTTATTTCTGATCTCTTTTTTTTCTTCCCCCCCTTTCTTTTGATCACTCTCCCTCATGTCACTGGAGAAAAGGCCAGCACTGTTCTCTGGAAGTTTTCTGAGGCTGGTGAGGTAATAAGGAGCTGGTAACAAGCCAGAAGGCAGCTCATTGGAAAGCAGCCATCTCTCCCATCATTAATCCATAGTCACCCACAGGTAACTGTCTAGCAAGACAAAAATTTCAGATTTACAGCTAAAGCCTAAAACCTTTCTGCTAATGAGCCTTTCCAAGCTTCCAGTGAGTGTGATCATTGCCTGTGTGAGGCTTCCTTCACCCCTTGGCAGTCTCCAGGCTCTCACTTGCCTTTTACCAGATCGACCTGGAGGGGAAACTCTGGGGAATCAGACATCCCATGAGGGTGTTCCATGCAGGATTCCTGGTGAAAGCCTCAGTGTCACAGAGGCCTGAGGAGCCTGGGCTGTGCACACGTGGATTCAGTGGAGCCCGAAGAGACACAGGGCGCCACCAGGGTAAGGGCAGTTGCAGCAGTGCAGGTCATCAAAATAATCCTTTTAAATGACACATGTGATTTTGTGAAATTGTCACAAAGCCAGAGGAGCTGAAACAAGCCCTTCTGGACACAAAGACACGAGTGCAGACAGGATGTAACCCGTTAGGATCAGATCCAGCCTTGTTGGAAGGGTAAGGCTCTTGGTGGTGTTAAATGACAATCTGTTCCGAATTTATCCTGCCCATATGTCATCAGCAACAACCTACAAAACACACCTCTCCTTTTAGATCCAAGTTTGCATCTGTTCCATCTCCATGTGCCATCCCCCTGTATGTTCCTAGCAAGTCTATATTAGACAGCACAGGAGTAAGCTGAAACAGGAAGAATTCCTTTTGGTATTATGGGAAAATTAATCACAAGTCACTGTCATTTTGACCTGGCTTTACAGGAATATAAAACCTCAGTGGAGAAAACATCTCAAAATACTTCCCCAAGGTTCCATGACATGTGCAGGGTTATTGTAGCTCAAGTACTGTCTCTTAGCAGAGACATTGTGATGCTACAGCTGGGATTTGCCCAACTGTGTTTGGTTGCTGCATCTTACAGGTAAAGAGCATCTTTAATATAGGGATCCAGGATATGAGCAATCTATCCCTGGATACTGAAATGCCAATACCTGGTAAGGTTTATGAGAGGTTATAGCTTCAAAGGAATTGATTTATAATTGTTTTGTCTTTTTACATACACAGCTGGACATCCTGCATGATCTACAGAAGCATCTGACAGGCTTATATGCTTAATTTACACTGACTAACAACCAATGTTTAGGTGCTTCTATAAATCTGCCTGGCTGTTTCTCTTGATCTCTAGAGAGCAAGAAAATGCTTTGGAGAGCTGAAATTAAATACTCAGGGCCCAGTTTTCAAAATCTCCCATCTCATGTGACATCACTGGCCAGAAATCTAAAATGCTCTTTTCTCATCATCCTGAACTCTTGCAAATTCTACACATTTGCTGTCATTATTTGTTTTATACTTTTTCAGGAATTTTGAACTCCTAATCTGAAAGAAGTCAAGCCATATTGCACAGAAATTTGCAATCCCAGAATATAAACATTCTAACACTAGTATTTACAATTAAATTAGGATTTTTTTTATAGTTACAGTGATGCAGATAAAAAACCCTCTAACGTCCAATTCTGCTCTAAATTAATCTTGTTGGTCCTTTGTTTGATTACCCTACTAACTTTCTATATCAAATACACTCATTTTACATTTTAAAATATATTTTATTAAGAGAGAAGTCAGAGGAAAAAAATCAAACACATTTTCATGTGTTACTGTTAAGAACAAAACTTCTGAAGGCTAGACTCTTCAGGTGCCTAGACTGATACCCCCCTTGTGCCTTCAGGGAGACCCTCAAAGGGAAGCAATGAAAATGTAGTGGTTCTTCTGTTGTACAAAGTAGCAATATAAATAAATTTTCATCCTCTTTAATGCAACAATTCCAGGAGGAATGGGAAAGCAAAAGTTCACTTGCAGCATCTAAGTGAGCAGCCATGTCAGAGCAGCCTTCTTGAACGAGAAGGTGTCATGAGAGCTCATCAGAACAAGCCTGCTTTAAAAGGTCTAAATAACTATTTTATTCAACATTCAGAAGAGATTTGAATTTCCAAATAATTTTCTAAGGGATCTTTCTGCTGACTGGCACTGAAATTCCAAGTTGCAGAACCGAGGAAGTGTTTTAAGATCCAATTACAATGAAAAAAGAAAGCAAATTATGTCCTACAGAAATGCTGACACCAGCAAAAACCCAGCACGTTCTCAAGTGCTGCCTTTGTTAATAATGTTCTTTTTTGCACTCTCGTGGTATGAGGTCATGCATGACAAATATTTTGCTGGCATGAATATTAATGTCTTTTAGAGATCTTTGCCTTTCTCCATCATCCTTTCTTCCTGCTAGCAAGTCAGTAGGAATCAAAATTAGGCCAAAATTATTTCGACGGTAAAACCTGAGCTGTGTCATAATCAAAAACCATATTTCTGAACTGTGCTGTGCTTTGAAATATTCTGCCAGCTTTCTGAGAGTGGCTGAAATGTGCTGCACCATTTCCTCCATCTGCTTCCCAAACCACGAGCCTCCCTAGTAGGAGAGATGGAGAGATGCTACGAGCTCCTCGTTGTTTCACAAGGCTATAGTTAGGGCTGCAAGCTCCTATTTTTGGACACTTCAGCGACTACTGTGAGAGTTTGTGTGATATGGAAGGGAAAATTCACATCTTCCCAAATTAGCAGCCTCTAGGCACCCATTTCCCTGCTCTTTGTCCCATTTTGTACAAGACCAGCTGCCCCTGCCAGGGTACAAAAAAGGAGATATCTGAATGTACCCACTGTGATGTGTTGCATGATCTAAATGGCTCCTCTCAAGAGCTTCAGGGTGTCCAAGGGCATCAGGGTTATAGTTTGGCCTGCAATTGATTTTGTCTGTTTGACCAGAAGTTCATTGGTTCTCTGATGTTTCTCTAAAGCTGGGATCAATGCTGTAAAACCAGACAATACAGCCAGAAACTTTTTTGGGAGAACTTTATCATTCAATAGAAAGTAAGGATATACTCAGGAAGTTTAAAAATCCCTGTTTTCATATATTCCAACTCCAAGTTTAGATTTTAAAATCACAACAATTTGATTTAATTTTAATGAGATTCAAGGATATTTTAAAAATCAGTAGGACCTAGAATGGCTTCTTTTTAGATGATAAATAAGTACTAATGTGACTTCATCCAGTATAAGATTTCCTAATACAAAATAACCCAAATGCAATTTAAGCTCAATTATACATGAAAATGACTCAAGGAATGTCGAGTTTAAAATTTTTCAATATATTATGTATAAAATTGAGCCATTCCACCACACTGTTGTCACAAACTCAACATGTCAAGAACACCACATTAAGAAAAATTGTGAATGAATATAGAAAACGCAAAGTATAATTAATTCTGACTGCTTTTAAACTCACATTTCTTCGGCCTGATTAAAATTTAACTGAAATAAATTTAAAATAATGGAAAAAAATTTGCCCCAGTAACTTGAAACCTCTTCTTAAGCTTTGCGAACTTGCTGAAGTTTTCTTCCTGCAGTTGTGTTGGCTTCAAACAGATCAGAGCTGAATTCTCCAGCAGAAAAATGTGGCCTTTTTGTAAAGGTCTGAGTAGGGAAAGGTGAGGAATATATCCTGGTAGGGCACAAAACACTTGGGGGATGCCCAGGCAGGAATAATGATGGGCTGGAAGGAGCAGAGTTGGTGCAGCTCCTCTCACACTGCCAGAGCAGACGAGGTGTGATCCCAGCCCAGCCCAGCCCAGCCCCGTCCATCCCAGCCCAGCCCAGCCCAGCCCCGTCCATCCCAGCTCAGCTCAGCTCACCCACTCCAGAACCCCGTCCCACCCAGCCCAGCCTCTTGCAATGAGATTTTGCTCTTGGTAATTCGAAATCAACACCGGTGATTCCACTGACACCTCTTTTAATAGATGGGCCCTCTCCCTCCCTCCCTTCCTTATCCAGCAGGAGCAGTTCCAGGGGTTTGTTGGTGCTCACTCCACACCTGAAAGGAGGAAGGAGCTTTGTGGCAGAAACAAAACCACCTGCAGTGGGGATGAGCTGCAGCCTAATTAAACTCAACTGTCCCCAAGTGCTTTCTTGAGAATAGTTGCTCAAAATTACCTAAACTAATCCACATTCTGAAAACCCCCTGAGGCTTTGTTTTCCCTCTCGTTTATTAGGATTCTACCTTTCTGATTCCCATGATTGTGATAACATTGCCTTTGATTGATGCTGAGGAATTTGCAAGCAAATTTGGCCACTCAGCACTAAGGCTGAAATGTTCATCTTCAGACAGCTCTCAGCCTAAGGAATGTTTTCATCTCTTTCCCACTAACATGAACACAGAGCTCTCCAGCTGATAGCACAAGGAAATTGCAAGCTATACTCCCTGTTAGAAGTTTTTGAGAATAACCAGTGTTAGACCCAGAAAGAAAATGAAGAAACTTTCTTGTTAATGAGAAAATATAATTATCAATTTATATAACTCCTTTTTTATTCTAGAAAACCTCATCAGTTTGAGCTTGACCTTCTCTTTCTCCCTATTTGTTCACCACTTATATATTTTCTGTGCAATGTCTCACAATTCGGGGGACTGCAAAAGCAGAATTAAGCCCTTTTTAAGTGAGTAGCAATCTAACTATAAATGAGTAATAATCTATCACTTAGAAAAAGGCTTTAAGAGGGCAAAAGATCACTGCAGTGTTGTATAATGATTGTCACAGCTGAGTTCAGGAAAAGAGGAGGAGATCCCAAATGGGAAAGGGAGAATTTAGGGGCATAGATAAAATGAAATAAGAAAAATGCAATTTGGCTATGCTGACATTTCCATATCAGCATGCAATAAGAGCTTATTGGAAATTTTCAGGGGGAATTTGTTTCCTTTGTGTCAACATCAAAACCTTTGGCTGGACTGTGTTCTGTGGCACTGCCCTCCCCAGAAATCAGACAAGGCAGGGAGTTTTGCCTCATCCTGCACTGCCCAGGCCAGAGCTCGCCCTTTGCCCAGCTGTGTTTTTTCCCTGAATTTCAGGCACCAAACACAGATCCATTCTGCATGCCAGAATACAGAATTATTCATGCCTCCCTTTTTCAAGCCACTGTTAAAAAAAACTGTTTAGGGACTCACATCCCCCATCTCACACCACACCACGTTGTCCTGTGCCATGTGGGCACATCCACATGATTCCCCACCCTGTCCCATGTGCTCCAAAGAGTTCTGTGCTCTTGGAACAAACAGAATTTGCCTGACACTGAAGAGCTGCTGGCCTGGAGAATTTTATAGAGATTGGCCAAAAAGCTGCTTCCCAGTTATTGAAAAGTTGAAGGGAATTTTCTCCCAATTCAGTAGTACTACTACTACTACTACTACTACTACTACTACTACTACTACTAATAATAATAATAATAATTTTTATCTTCACAGAAAATATTGAAACTTCTATTTCCTTTAAGAATTGCTTGTTTGTTAAGAAACAAATATTATTTTCTGCAAGAATTATTTCTTTGGTCTCACACCACAAAACTGGACTTCTGTTTTTCTAACAATCAAGTCTTCAGACTTTCAGTCTTTTCAGAAATTCAGAGACCTTGACCATGTGTGTGTTTTATTTAACTTCAGGAATAGATTATGGGTTTTATCAAGCCTGACTGATGCATACATTTGGCCCTTGCCCTCATGTTTCATTTCATTAGGATTCCATTCATTTCCCATGGTTTTAATGAACTTATCATTTATGGCCCTATTTTTATCACAGAATTGCACTGGTATAATTTAATATATGAGTTTCATCTAAGATGGTTAAACAATTGCCAAAAAACTCAGGTTTCTTTTAGTTCATTTTGAGTGGTTTATTTTGTTTCATTTTATTTGAAATTGTTAGAACTATTTTAATCTAACAATTGACAACAAGCTACTCTTCTCAGTAAATAGCAGGCTATTAAATATTTTGCTTTGCTGTAATTACACTGGTAGGGAATCTGTTTATTTTATATGAATGCTACTTTCTCATAAAATCATCCTTTGTACTCCAAAATTATAAAGAAACATAGATTCTCTTGCTTCTGATGACCTATTTGAGAACACCTGGCACTAGAAATAAAACAGCTGTAAAAAATCTATTTTATCTGCTTGGCTGGCAATTTACTGTTTAGGTGAAGCTGAGCAGTCACATAAAGGATTTTTTTTTCCATTTCAAACATAAGTGACAGTGGCCTTCTGGACCTTCTCCTAAGCAATACAAGATGCATCTAAACATTGAGTTCTGCCCTTGAAATGTGGATTTATGCAAAGAGGTAACACTTCTGCTCACAAAAGCAAAGCCTGATGCCATCTGCATTAACAATCACACTCCAGCCTTTGCTGAGGACCTCTGGTGCAGCTCTTCCTTGTGCTCTTACAGCCTCAGATTTGGCAATTGAGAACTTAAAGGAGGAGGTAAAGTGGAAGTTGTGACCCCAACTGGTTTGTGGACACTCCTGAACCCATTCAGGTTGTTCATACAGAACGAACTATTTGTAGGAAAAAATGGAGATGAGAGACAGAAAGAGGATAAATACAAACTGATGCATCCAACAAACTAGAGGAGATTATTTTTCTATTTCTCAGCTGAATAGAGCTGTATCCCACTAAATTCAGTTTCTGCAGAGTGGGATTCTCTGTGTACTTTGATCAAAACCACAGGAAACCACTAAAAAGAACACAACTCTTTCCCAGCACCCCCTGTGACTTTGACTGAGGCAGCTGTTACTTGAAAACTTAAAGAAACAGATGTATAGTTAATAGCAAAGGAGCCAAAATTGTGAAACTCTGAAGATACAAGAATTTCTGATAACCAAAAGGACTATAACTTTTTCTCTTCAAAACAAACACCGATATTTACCAATTTTATATAACACATTTGGCACATTAGGTTCCACCTAGTTCAGGAGGATAAATTTCTATGGCAATGCCAGATGCTCATTTTCAGTTCTTGGGATTCTGGGGAAATCTGAATTTAATTTTCAGGTTATGATTTGAACTGGATGTCAGCAATTTCTCTTCTTAATCCTTCAACATGTCAAGGTCTTGCAAAGGTTTTGAAATCTTCTCTTTTCACTGAGGGTTCTGACCTACTGGTTTTAGGGAAGTGATTTCACCTCTGTATACCTCAGTTTCCTCATTTAGATATTGAGGATCATCTTCTGAATATTACTTTGAGACCTAATGATTGCAAGTGCTGTACAAAGACAGTATTATTTTTATAAGTAATATTTTCATTTTTCTAGAATACCTTCACCTTCTTAATTAAAGCAGTTTGGTTTTATTTCAAAGTGATAAGAGACTTAAACAGAACAGGGCAGTTTGTGGTCATAACAGGTTCACATTTTTGTTGCATGATTATTTTTTTGTATGAATTTATACATCACTTTGGGGATTTCCTGTATAGAAATTCTACCTGGAAAGTTCAGACCTCTGACCTCCCTTAGACTGTAATTTTTTTTTATTTCTCTGTGCAACAGGTTGGACTGTGGGCATTCTAAAGGTATTCTTAGAAGCCTGTTTTAATCATTTCAGAGCATTGATGATATTTTAAATATTTTTAAAGATACAGACTACTAGAAGGAAAAAAATATATTCTATGTCTCCAGCAGACAATAACCTCAGTCAAATTCTAGCTCTGAGTAAGGAAAGATTTACTCTGTTCCTCTTCACAGTCAGCAGAGAGGGAGTTTTTGCCTGTAATTAGATCCAAGGAGCTGGACTCCTGTTAAGAGTTTGCTCATCAGCAAGAGAGGTGAGTTCTTGTTGTTGACATTTTTGCTCTTCACAGCTGGGCTCCAGCATTAACAAGATGTTCTGGAGGCAAACAGTGCCCTGGTGACAGGTGAGGGAGCAGGAGCAGCAGCAGAGCTGTCCCAGGTAACCCTCCCCAGCCCCAGGCTGCACTGATCAATCAGCAAGGACCTGCAGATCTGGCAGCCAGGAGGGTTTGGCTCTTCCTCCCTCTCTGATGGTTTCCCCTCTGCCTCATCCTTGGTGTGTTTTAGTTTTGACCTCATTAGATATGTGACTCAAAGCATTTAAGCTTTAGAGCCCAGGCACACAAGGAATTAATGGTAGATTTATAGATGTCTCCTCATTGTTGTGGCACACAAAAGGCTATTCTGAACCCTGCATTCCTTGAGGCACAAAATCAATGAGTAAAATGGTTTAAAAAATATGAGCCCATAGAGCTTTACGTCCTTGTGGTTCTTGCTGGAGTAAAATGCATTAGCTCCCTGGGGAACTGTGGGAATCACACTAGTTTTCTCAGGAAAAGAAAATTTGAAAGCCCTCAGCAAGGACTCAGGAAATGGCACTTCCCATTTGATGCTTGGCCACAATAAAAATATTTATTCAGTGGAATAACTGTAAGAGAACATTTTAAGAACTTTTCTACATACATTTTTTCCACCCAAACTTATGGCAGAGGCCTGTCATCCACCTGAAATATACATTACAAAAACATGTCCAGAAAGTACAAGGAAACAATTCTTTGAGACACAGGGATTTTCTGACTTGATTTTTTTTCCCTGTTTCCATTGTGACATCTGAAAGTTCAGATGTGACATTAATGGTTTGTGAGGGTGAACTGGCCAGTGACTCACAAATGGCTCCTGAATTTGCTGTTCCAGGAAACAGCAGGCAAAGGGAAGCAGAAGAGTCTGTCAAGAGTTCAACTGTTTGATCTGCTGCCTGGTAAAATCTCCAGGCTCTGTGCCCTGCTCTAACCTGTTTCCTATTACCTGTATTGAGCTATTTTTGAGTCGGTCAGCAATTATATATTGTGCTATTTGCTACAGATCTAATTAAAATAATACTGGCACAGGATGTAGTTATGGTTCTTTTCCTTGGAAAAGTGTTTGCCTGAGCTGAAATAGGGGTAATGTGGAGGCCACAGTGTGATACATCTCAGCCCCACTTTGCCACCTAACACCAGACTCCTGAGATTTGCTTTTCTCAAATGATCCTTTTGCTCTAAGCCATAGGCCTCGAGTTCACCACTGAGCAGAAATGGCTGCTGGCTGAAGAAGTTATAACTGATACAGATATTCACTGAAACTGGATTTTAGAGAGAACACTCAGATTATACAGAAAGGAACACCAAATTACACCTCATTAGTCATGGGTACAGTTTCGTGTAAATGTTTTGAAATAAATATAATTGTGAGCTAATGCATATGGGCTAAATTCACTGCTGTCCCAAGAGCTGTGACTTCAGTAGTTTTGTGCAGCCATCAAATTCTGACCTTCCTGTATCACTATCATCAGAACAGTTGTGGAGAGTGATGCAGCTTTTGGAATCCATGGGGATTTCAGCATGTTTTGAGGAGGTCCCAGAACACTGTAAAATACATTCAGAGAGAGATCACAGGAGAATGCAGAGGCCATTCCTTAACAATACATCCCTGTTCAACATCAGTTCAACACATCCTTGATCCAGAGGCTTACAGATGACATTATCACATATCCTGATCTCTCCTGATTTCCTTTGCCTTGTGTGTGATGACATCTGTAGGTTCTGTTGTTACATCTGACACAGAAGAGTCCCAGCCAGGAAAGAACTTCCCATCCTCAGGTGTCCTGAGGGGCACATCTGCACCCCACGAAGAGATGGAGAGCAGTGAAACTTCTCCACCACAATGCTCCTGACCTAATGAGTCTGCCCAGGAAGCTGCTATTCTTCATTGCCTCAGACCTGTCACCTCTCCAAAGTGCTTTGGCTGCTGTCAGGATCTCAGTGCTCTGTGCACTGAGTGTCCAGTGCTGGTCCCAGTGATGGTTTCTCCTCACAGAGCACCACGGAGAGCTGCCTGCAGATATCTTTGTAAAAGGCATATCAAAAGTGAAAAAATACGTCATAGATCAGCCTGTGTATTGATGGGAGGGTCCTGAATTAGTCACACCCCGTATCAAGCCATGAGGCAGGTGTTCTCAGGGGACTACGTGATAGGAACCGACCACAGGTGTCACCCAGTGTGGTCACTGTCCAGGAGCAGCTGCACAATCCACCAGCTCTGTGCAAGCTGTGGGCTGGGATTTCTGAGCTGCATCACCTGCAGGCACAGCACAGGAGATCACCACTCATTTTTCTCCTCTGGTGTTTGCCAAAAACAAATAATAGCTGGAAGTAAAATGGTTAGCACAGGTTTATTACCTTTGAGGGAAACAAATCACAGAAGGGTAAATTGAAATGAACTGGGTTGAACACAAGGTAAATCAATAGGATTATACCAGGTTCACAAAAAGGGAGAACTTTCTTCTATTCTGTGACCTTTTGTGAGGACAAGTTTGAGGAAAAATGCTGGAATGAAGAGAGAAGAATCTGAGCTCCAGCTAAATTGCTGTAACCAGATGTTTTTAGCAGGTGCTGTAAGCCCTAAACAGTGGGATTTTGCTACATGGAGCCTTACTTGTCTAAATCCAAGAAAGGACTTAGACTAAGGCCAGAGAGGTGCAGGTGGCCATGGACTCTGCTTCCAAAGCTCTGTGGCATCTCATTTGCTCTGGTGTGAATACAGAAGGGGAATTTCTTCTCAACAGAAAACTCATCTAAGAATAACTCCCTTAAACAGATTTTCAGGCTTCTTTTTGAATGTAGATATTAATCAGAAGTAGTTTATGACTACTGAGACAGATTTTGTTATTAGGAATTTGCATTTTAAGTTGAATTGAACTGGGAAAAATTTCCCTCTAAATTATTTTCCTCTATTTTTAATTCTCATTTTGAATTTTAACTTCTTGATTTCAGGTCACCATCCAGGGCAGTTTATGCTATGGCTTCAAAATGCATTATAGCAATGCCTACAGCTGTAAGCTTGCCAGACCTACTGCTGCAAGCAGCAGTTGTGCAGTATCTACTCTATTACTAAAAACTGATTGAAATACGAAATACAAAATGATGACTATGAAATATAAAATTGTCATCTGTGCAGTGAATCACACTCATTTTCATAAATATATCTGTTCATATGTATACACCAAAATCGCAGATGTTTCCATTCCTGAAATAAGATTCAACTGCTCCAATACCTTTTAATGTTGCCAAACAGTTGTTTGTTTCCTGAAGCTAATGGTGAGTCAAGAGTAACACCAAGATGCAGTTTGGTAAAAAATGGGTGAATGCTGGGTTAGATGATTTATTGTACAGCAGAGTCCACTTGTAGCTCCTGGGAAAATACAGTTACTGGGACCAAAGGCAAAGAAGTAAATCCCACATTAACGACACCTCCCTCATGTGCTTTGCATGTACTCTGGATGAGTTATGGAAAATGTGCAGAAAGAAACTGGGAAGCAAATAGTCCATTTCTTGGAGGTCATAGAATCTTGATGAAATGCAAAAAAAAATAATTGAATTCAACCTGGAAAAATGCCAGTTCATCTCAAGGAAAGGAGTTCATCTTGTACATTCTCACTGTGATGGACAAATCTGGGAAGGAGTAACATGAAGGACTGAAAAATTGTTGGAATGTCTGTGCCCATGCAGCATGAACGAGGAGGCATTGTTCATCTCCACATAACTCTGGCAGAAGAATACACGTGATTTCAGGTAACTCATTACAGCAAACAAATAGAAGGTCATTCAGTATAGGGCTGAAATATCTACAGATATTAACAAAAAGGGAAGGTTGGAATGGATCAATTTCCTAGGCTGGTGAAAAGGTTAAGTGGCTGAGAACAAAGAACTTGCCAATAGTCTACAAATGGGATAAGCAGCAAGAAAGAAGAGGAATTCTTTAGTATTTTCTAAGGCAAATAGAAAGAAGAAATGAAAATTTAAGCTGAACACTAAGATAAAAACACTGATAGAGAAATGAACTTGTAAAAATCTCACAGGGAACTATTTGAACCTCACTGCTTGAAGACTTGGACAAAGTCTTGACTAAATATATTTCTGGGAATAATTCATTTCCATTAGTATCAGGACATGACCTTCTCACCAGCTCCCATTAATCTGCACTGTGTAAGTGCCTTATGAGACAGCAGCAGGGACTGGGCTGGCTGTAAATGCTTGGCTGGGGCACAATAAACTCCAAACAAGTGCAGTTCAGCCCCACGGCAGGGCCTGGGACCAATCCCATCTCCCAGATGAGTCCATACTGCATTGAGTGAGTATCCCCCAAAGACTTTCAAACTCAAAAGTCATTTGTATTAGAATAGGATCTACAGTAATTAACTTCTTTATCTATAATAACTCCAAAGTGCAATGAGATTTAAAAAGTAATGTCTATCTTTCCTGTTTGGGAGTTTGCAGATTTTGACTTTCCTTCTGGATTAACTTTTTGATAACTCAATGACTTTTTGTTCTTGTCCTTAGGGATTTTCCTCATGGGAGCACTGTCTCAGTCTTTGCCTGGGCTTCAGACAAAGTTCCTGACTGTCACTTTCTCATTCCTCTTTTGCCATCTGTGCCAGTGGGACCATCTTCACCAAAAAGGCTCAGTTGCTTCCTTGGGAAGGAACAGTCTCCCTGTGGGCTGGATGGAGCTATCTAACTTGGACACTCTTTTAAGGAATATTCTCAGGCTGAAAATGCCCACATCAAATATTTACTGCCCCTAGTACTCATATCCCACCTCTAGTTCAGGCAGGTTCAGATAAAATTAAAAGCCTCCAGACTTTTTGATATCATATGTGAAAGTGGTTGTGACCTCAAATCACAGATAATGCAGATAAAATGTACTAAAAGCCACTGCTGGCACCTGGCACTGACAACTCCGTTGGAAGCCACAGTTAGGTGTGTCACCTAAAGATGAATCAAACACAGATTTCCCACAGGAACCTTTGCAACCTAATAAGAAACATAAGGTGTGTGGGGGGGAAGTTTTTGCTGTTTGTGTTCCTATCCAAAACTACATTGCACGTTCACATTCACATTATTATTAAATTTAGTAAGTAAAAGTCTATGCAATTATATCCAAAATCATCTGGGGTGAGTAAAGTGAGCAGCACAAAAAGAGCACCACATTTCTGGTGGTTTTGTGTTCTAGGACAGTTGAAGAGACTGTTTTCATAGACAGCACCTTTTTAGTTTTCCAGTATGTTTTGCCCTACAAAGATACCCTCTGGAGTGTTTTGTTGGGGATTTTTTTAATGTCACTGTGGGACTACAGTGTGTGCCTGGCAGCAAATAATGACTCTTAAGATGATTAACATGTTATTAAACTCTGGGATAATCGCTGTCCTGTCAAGTGTCAGCTCGTGCATTTCATCAGCCCCATGTGACAGTGCTGGACTGCTCGTTGCTTTCTTTGCTCTAAGGAGAGTATTTTTCATCATCAGCTGCTGAATGTAAACCCTTTGGAACTGAAAACAGCACAAAGAAAACAGAAGTGGGTAAACATTACTAAGTCACCCAAAAAAAATAATACTGTTTTTATACCAGCTGAAGTAAGCCTAAGCTGACTCCTCATGTGGCAACGCATGGGTGGGACTGGTAACAGTGAACAGCTGGGGCATAACAAAGTGTGAACTTCGCAAGAAATACAGATAATTCTGCTTTCAGACTGGCTGATGAGTCACATGCAAGCACCTGCATGATGCAATGGACCTGTGCCATCTGCCACAAGTGCTTTTGCACTGGCCAAAGAGCTAAGCCTGAGTTTATGCCAGGGCCTTTGCTATGAAGAGAGCCAGAAGTGAGGGCCTGCCCCTGCTTTCCCCAGGTAGTTGTTGTTAAATTGAGGGTTTAATCTAATTTTCCCCATGTTGTTCTGCAGCCCTGTTGCAGTTGTGTCTGCACTGAGCTCTGGCCTCCAGACTGGAACCCAGAGCCAAACCCAGTGGCTGCTCATCCAGCTGGAGCTGCCCCATCACTGAGAGCCCACTGGGCGACCACAGGGTGTGACTGACCCTCATCACTGTCCCCAGCCCTGATCCTGATGTTCTTGCCATGCTCACCTTCTCTTCCACTCACAGGTAGCCTTTGCTGCTCTTGTTGTGTCACTGTTCTGATTTCATGCATTCAGTGATTGGGTTAGCTCTGCTTGGTCTGAGGCTTCCAAATAAAATCAGTGAAGGGCTGCAATAATTGCTTTCCAAGGTCCATCATGTTCCATAGCCAGCAAGTAAAATCAAACTTGTAAATAATGGTGTATTTTACCTCAATAGAGGAGTGAGACCAAAGGCAGATAAAGATACCCTGTGAAGTGGTACATTCAAACTACAGTTTACCTGCTGAGAGACTTTGATTTCTACCACTGTGCTGCTGCCTCTCTTCAGCTGTGGGAGCCACTGTACAAGAGAACAGTGGCTTTCTCCACTGAAAAATTCATTTGTTTTGTTTTTTGGGTTTACCAGGAAGCCAGCATTTAATCACTAAGATGTGTCATGCTGCTAAGCTGTGTGACAGCTTGATGCACCGAGGGATGCTCCCCACTGAAAATGTAAACGATTTATGCTGTGTATTTTTCCACCTAAAGAATTTACAGATTTTTGCTAATAATGACTTTCCAGTGTCTCCTTTATTTGCAATAACAAAAAAAGTCTGCATTTCCATTCTGCTATCAGGGAAGCTAAACAGCTCTTGTACTCCTATCTTTCTTTACAATATTTTTTTTTTCTGTGATCATTATTTAAAGTACAAAGTAATAATATGTTTTCTTTGGGGAAAAAAAGGATTTGTATATCAGACTAGCCAGGCTGCTGCTTTCTCCTGCTCTTTCTGGCTTCTAACACAGCTATTAGACCAAAATGACTGTTTCATCTCCCAGCTGAGTGAGGTGCAATTTCTAAAGTTGAATGCAGAGGGTTATGGTCCATTTTAGGTAGCAGCAGGACCTATTGCTCAGAGCCTGCCATTACATCTTAGAATTCCACAATAGCCCTTGTTATATTTTGATACCTTCATTTGGTCTTACTGAAAATATTGTGTATCCTACTCTACCTTCCCCTATCCTTTCCCAGTCATGTATCCTCCCTTTACGTGCTGCTGGTAGAGTGAGGTTTTTTTTGACAGCACTCTGCCACAACTGATTTGTGAAAGAGTCTCTGTAGTTTCTGACCACCCGACCCTGTAAATCATCCTCAAAAAAAGGTACTTCTAGCTCTGGGTAGGGGAGGCTTTTCCTTTAATCTTGGCACTCAATGCCAAAATAACCTTCACAGTCTGGGGAAAAGCCCTTCTCCCTTTTGAAATTCTTCTGGATTGCAGGAGCCAGAGCTCTCTTTGGATGCTGAACTTTATTTAAATTCACCAATTTTGAAGAAAAACTTTTCTTCATATTTTTTAGATGTACTTTGTGATCACTCCTAACACAAGGCAGGCTTTTCCATCTATAAAGAAGTGAATTGCTAAATTTGCATGATGAGATTACAAACCAGGTTAGAGAGGTGAAAGATAACAAATAATAGCAGGCTGCATTGGAGGACCTGACAATAATCTGTTTTCCTGGCTGCCACTAGAATTTCTCAGAGACACATTCTGACAGCAGGGGCCAACCAGGCAGTTCAACCACATCAGCCTGAAGTGTTACTTTTGAGGACCAACCTTTTCCTGGGCTATTAACCTGCTGTTTAAACTTTCAATTGCACATATGCTATCTGGCACTTCCCAAGCCTCAGAGCATTTTTGAAAGTGCTTCATCATTTCCTTGCAGCTTCTCAACCAAGGAAAAGTTGTATTGGAGCTTTGATTAACCCTCACTGTCAGTGAAGATACAGATTAGAACTCGAGTAGCCTGAATTGTGCTTATAAGGATTTTGTTGATGCCTTTTTATAGACAGTATGTTGACATTTTGTGCAGATGGAAAAATCTGGATTTCTTTCTCCCACTTACTGTTCTCCTACGCACGAACACACAGTCTCCCATGTATATATTTACCAGCTGTAGGAGGATCAGATCATCACAATTACAAGAGGGGAGTTTTAGACACCAGTGGTTTAGATTTCTATGTTTATTTCTCACTCCCAATCAACTCAGCACAGAGCTACATCTGTAATTAGTTGAGACAGCAAACAATTCCATTTGCATATGCAAAAACTTAATTTGTGGTGTACTAATTATCATCCATTCTTAGGCCAGAATCACAAAGGCATTTTGATGCCTACCTTCTGGTATTTTGACACCTTCTTAGGTGCATTCTGTGATTTTAGCTGCCAATATCTTTAAAAACACAATTTGGTATCAATGCTGTAAAATGTGCTACAAAAGATAGATGCATGGAATGCATAACTTGCATTTCAGGTTGTCTCTGCATTTGCATTTGGTATTGGAGGTTGGGTTTTTTTTGGTTTGGTTTGGAGTTTATTGTAAGAGAGCAGTTCTGGCCTTTGCAGTAATTTTGGGAGGGGTCTCTTACTTCTGCTCTAAGTCATGGCCATTCCTGCACACACCCACATCTTTATTTCACAGAAGTATTTACTTTTTTCACATTTCAGGCTACCTCCTCCTGTTTCTGCTTTAGATTTTCATTTGTTTCAGAGCCTCTGTTCCCTGTTATTATGTATTTTGTTCAACTGCCTTAATAAGACAAGAATCAAGAGGAAATCAAGAGCTGTATATTTCTCATATCCCAGAAGCCCCAGCCAAACCATGGCTGGACTTTGACACTTGATTGCACTGATGTGTTTTGATTAAATCATAATTATAGACAGCAGGCAAGCAAAGAAAGTTTAGTTACCAATTTCTGTCTTTCACGCTTGGCCTGAAACCGGCTGGAGTCAGGGAGAGTCTGCAAAGTCTCCATCCAAAATCCCTCAGAGGCACAAAACTTCCCATTTAACCGGTGGCAGTTATTTTTGTCTCAGCCTTTGTAATTTCTTCACTGAGCCAAAAGGCAGACTGGAACTCCAGGCAACAGGTTTTACTTACAGATTTTAAAAGTTTTATGATAGAAACAGAAAACCTCCAATAATAAATTACAAACCTAAAGATAGTTATGAAGTTCAGAGCAGATATATATTTTTTCCCGTCGCTTGTTAATTTACTTGTAAATAATTCCAGCTTTCTGGATTTAACACTGAGAGGAATTCAACAAATGTTTAAACAAACAAATATATATATACATCAGTTTGGTATTTCACTGTTCCATCTGGACTCTGCTTTTGGCTGATAGGAAAAACAAACCTGATCTGTTGAGAGACTAATGAATGTGTGCTTATGGCTGTTACTTACTGGAATTATATCGACCAGATAATTCTGTAATTAACTTCTCTTTCTGTTTCTAAAAGTATTCCTTAATCACTGTATTTCCAAACAATTCTTACTGAGATAAAAGTTAATTGGAAATCATATCACATCAATTCAGCTTATCATTTTTAAGGAGAGTTTCACCTGCTAAAGACAAAAATAATTTTGGTACATTTTATTTGTTTTCAAGGTATGCTCATGCTTTAAATAGGAGCAAACATGAAGATAATGAATCTGTATTGTGGATCTGTATTGCCAACTGTTTAGCTCTTCATAAGTTAATTAAAGCAGTTTCAACTTTTTTGTTTTAGTGCTGTTTAAATAGTGACAAATGTAAAAGAAATGAGGAGGCTGCTAATTAGTTTGTGACGATGGTTCCATGCCTGGTTCATTGTGAGCAATTGAGAAAGCAACTTCTGATTTTTATACATGGCTCTTTAGGCAGTATTTATTGCACATATTGCACAAATAGAATGCTAGAGCAACTGACCATGAGTTACATAAATAAGTAGGTTGTTTCACCAGAAATAGAAGAACTCCAATTGGTTTAGATCTTCAAAATATTTTTAGAGGCTTCTTTGAAAAACTTTTGAAAGTTCACACATGTTCTATGACAATTATAAAGATGCAAATTCCTGGAAAATAATTTTATAATGAAAACACAAATTCTGCTCTACTACAAATGAAAGACTTAACAACCCAGAGAAGTTGCCTGCTTAAAGATCTCCTTGTAGTGCTTACAGCCTTGAGGTCAAACATTCACACTATGTTTTGCTACACCCTGGAAGTGTAATTTTGTGCTCTAAGGAGTGATCTACTCTGCTGACAGGAAAGTTTTGATGCTGCATTAAGGTGCAATCACTCTAAAACTTGAAAACCAGGATGACTCTGCCTTGCTATAAAGCAGGAGATACTGCCAGTCTGCAGGGTGTTAGAAGCTGGAAAATCCATGGAAACGTCAGAAAAGCCTGTCTGCTCAGCACACCTGCTGCTGAGCCCCCATGTATCACAGGAATTTGCTCTGCAGGCAGGATGTATTGCAGGCTGTACAGGTGGGTGTGCACATATTGTCTGTGTCATGATTGCTGCTAGATTGCCTGACTGGGGTTCCTGCCAAATAAGCAAACTTTCGTTCGCCACGGCCTGGTTTTCAGATTTAGGGTAAAAAAATGTCAAGGGCACTGTTTCCTGCAGTAACCTTTACAGTTTCACCTGAAACCTTTAAGCACTTGTCACTACTCTGCAGGCACAGAACGCTGCACTGGATGCACAAGCTGAACTCTCAGTGCACAAAGGCTCAGCAGTGCCACTGCCTGCAGCCTGACAGAAATCCACAGCCTCAGAGGGGGGTCTCCATTGACATTTCCTAACCATTATTTCCATTGTGCTCCAGCAGTGTCTGTCGATTCAGCACCTGGGCAGTTTCTGCAGTCTGTCTTTGCATATTTATAACATGGAACTGATTATTCTTTGCCTACGTATTTCTAGAAATCTGAGAAGTGCAAAGGTCCTTGATAGCAAAAGAGGTGCTGAGCACACTCCAGGTAAGTCTGCATCACTGAAGCTGTACTCTCTTACAGACCATGCCAAAGCTGGACTGAACAATGAACTCATTACAGAAGGAAATGATTGAATGAGCATGGCTGGGGTTGCTACATCACTCTGAGTTTGGGGTTGTCTTCACTCTTCCTCCATCCTGCAGACATCATGTTTTCCTCACAGCAGGGCTGTTAACTGGCTAGCAGTTATTCTGTGCTGAAGGTCCCTCCATCAGTCTTGGGCTAAAATAATATCTTGGATATTCGACAGTCTCTTTGCTGCTTCATAAATTAGCAAGTCTAGGCAGCAGGGCTGCTTTCGGCAGAATTTTCCATAAGTCTAACAGCTGGAAGTACAACTCTTCATGTTCATTCTCATTACTGCTATTAGCTTATTCTTTCTTAGCCCAAAGGACATATTTAGTTGAATATTTCACTCCCGTTTGCACAGGCAAAAATTTATCTTCAAATGTGCCCAAAATTTACAGAGAATAATACTTTGACATGTATGATCTTGGAGAATCTAATCCTTTTTGCCAGTGATAAAATGTGACTCTTGGCACAAAATCCCTTCCTGCCTGAGATTTTCTTGTAAGCTTCACCAGTGATATTGGATACTTGGAAACATTTGAGAAGCAGCTTGACCTTGTTGCATTCAAGCTGTGCTCACTGGATTTGGATGAAAATCTGCTCAGTATTTCACATGCCCCCTTCGAAGTTCTACCATCCCTATCAGTATTTGGGTTGTTCAGGGGCAATATCATTGCAAGTTTGACCCTGGGTTCAAAGCCAGGCATGGTGTAAATTCATCATCTTTTCACTGTGGGAATTAAAGGCTGCAGGATGGACTTTGAGCTGCCTTTTAGGATGCACTGACCTGAACTGTCAGAAGATCTACCTCGAGTGTGCTCAGACATGTCTGGTTTCAAAGTATCTGGAGTGTTCCTCCTCTAGCAGGGTGTGAAATCTTGACTTGCATCGCTTTCTCCTGCAGAATCAGGACACTCCTGCCCACCCTCTGTTTATTTAGCAGATGGGATCAGGCACTACTCATCCAGGCACTTCCTAAATCAATGGAACAGAGGATTAACAGCACATGGAACATGCCCCATCCTCAGACCTGGTGTCTCCTGAGCAGAATATATAGCCCTGGGTTTATTCCATGCTCTTTAATTTATCATTATTCCTGCCTGAACTGTGGTGGCTGCTATTCCCTTTTATCAAAAGCATTTCCTATTGGGTAATTGAAGTAAAGGAAGCAAAGAATGAAAAGTAGAAAACTTCCACCACTGAAAAGATGCAGAGATATTTTTAAAAGCACAGTGAATATCCAGGAAGTACCCTGCAAGAGAAAAGGATGCAAAAGCTTGTGTGTGCCCTGGGTGAGGTGGAACAATGTAGAATATGTCACAGTCTTATGTTACTGCTCAGTTCATTACTATAACCTGAAAAATAGGAATGAAAATTACAAGTTCAGGCACACATACTCAGCTCTGGCAAAGCTGTTTCTGAAGATGGAATCATCTGGAGTGTTTTCAGTTTCCTTGGTTAAGATAATTTCAGAATGTGTTTGGCCCAGTTAAAGAATGGATCACTTTAAATATGAACTTCTTGTTGTGGTTGTGCCTTCCAAGTGATTTTTGCTGCTGTTTTAAGTCCAGAAGTTGTAACACATTCGAAGTCTTTATTCATAATGTCTAATTCCTTGTACGTTGTGTGTGTGTATCTGCATATGAGACTGGAGAAATGCTTACACAAGCAGAGTTCATGCTTCAAACTCCTTTTTTTTTCCCCCTATAGCTAGCTCTTGTATTTGCTAAGCAACACCAATTAACTCTTGCTCAAAATACCATTCCCTCAAATAAAACTGCTGCTATTTGCAGTTGTGCCACATGGCTCAGGACATTGCACATGCCACATAACTCATGCAGGAAAGGCTCCTGTTTGCATTGGATCCATGCAGGTGCATTAACCTTCCCATGTCAACCCTTGTCTAATCAGTCTTAATGTCTAGAAATTTCCATCTGCTGTTAACAGTGTTTTCCCACCATGGTAACCAGCAATCTAAGAGCACACCTGGTCTCACGCAGATCAGGGAGATTTTAAATCAAAATCCTGGCAGCTGTTTGGTACCTGGTAAATATTGCGCTTCCTTTGTCTTCTTTTATATTGAAACAGGGGGACATGAAATGAAACCAAAATATAAATTTGCCCTTCCAGTGTCTTCCCCAAGCCTGCTATACCAGTGATATCCCTGCTGGCTTTGAACTGAGCTTCTGAGACCAGAGTCTTTGATATGATCCTTGCCCTCTCAGTCATGCTGCTTCCTAGAGGAGTCCGTGTCCCTGACCTGCTGACAGCCAGTTTGCTATTTTTTCTTCAGCATTGTACTGAGGGGAGAAGTGACATTATGCTGTTTGCAGTGGGTTTTCTCCACCATACACCCCCCAACCCCCCGCGCCTTTAAAAATTAATTATTAAATGCGACGCCAGGGACAAATTATTCTTGGGAGCTGAAAAAGTGTGATCTTCCTAATAGGCTTGGGTTATTTCCAGCTGGTTTTAAGCACCTTTCTCCATTAGCTGGAGAGGTGATTAGCATGAAGAGCCTCCTGAGCGAAGTGACTTTTTAGCATCTAAAGTTCGCTCTGGGGAGCAGGATGGCCGAGCCTGGTGCCATGCCCGTGGGTGGCAGCAGCCTGGCTGTGTCTTAGCCCAATTCTCCCGAGGGAATCGCCCGCATTCCCGGTTTGGTGAAGCCAGGCCGACCCTGCCCGCACACGGTGGCAGCTGAGGGCAGGGACAGAGCAAGGATCGGGGATAGGAACCCTGCGGGGCTGAGCCCAGCCCCTGTGCTGGCTCACGCTCTCTCCTTCATTCACAGAAACACCGAACCAATCAGGCTGGTAAAGATTTCTGAGATTATCGAGTCCAATCTGTGGCTCAACACCTTGGCAATCAGACCATGGAACCAAGAGCCACGTCCAATCTTTCCGTAAACACCTCCAGGAACGGCGGCTCCACCACCTCCCTGGACAGTTCCAATGTCTAATCACCCTTTCTATGAAGAAATTCTTCCAAATGTCCAACCTAAACCTCCCCTGGAGCAGCTGGAGGCCGTTTCCCCTCCTCCTGTCGCTGGTTTCCTGGGAGCAGAGCCGGACCCCGCTGGCTGCACCTCCTGTGAAGGAGCCGTAGAGAGCGATGAGGTTCCCCCTGAGCCTCCTTTTCTCCAGCTGAGCCCCCCCCAGCTCCCTCAGC
Source organism: Petroica traversi (assembly GCA_025920805.1). NCBI lineage: Eukaryota > Metazoa > Chordata > Aves > Passeriformes > Petroicidae > Petroica > Petroica traversi. Next base: position 6,882,213 of record JAHLSL010000060.1, read on the forward strand.
CGCTCCTCACTGGACTGTGCTCCAGCCCCTTCCCCAGCTCGGTTTCCCTTCTCTGCACTGATTGTCGTAACTCGGTGTCTTCACGGCAGCGCTGCCCGAGCCCCGGCCGAGAGCCGCCCGTGCAGCTCCAGGGCCGCTCCCTCGGAACGCTGCAGGC
>JAHLSL010000060.1:6882769-6910952 GCA_025920805.1 Petroica traversi
CGGGGCAGCGGCCGGGCGGGCCGTGAGGGGCGTGAGGGGCGCGACTCACCGCGTTCTCCTTCCCCCAGGAAAGAGAGGGCGAGCATCGACACCGAGATCAAGCGCTTCATCGCCAAGAAGGCGGATCTGCTGTTCGCGCACTCGTGGAAACCCAATGGGCCGATCGAGGACACGATCGAGGAGAATGAGGGTGGGTGAGCTGGCGGGCGTCGGGTCACTTTGTGAGGACAGCACTTAAATTAGGGGTGTTTTTAAAAACAAGCTTAAAATTCTTCCTGTTGATTTTTCTGCGCAATCTTTCTGTTAGCGCCAAAAAAAAAAAGAAAAAAGAAAAAAAGGAAAAAAAAAAATCACGCTTTCACGTGTTTTGCTGTCGTCAAATATTTTGTGATCCCAGGGTGCAGCTTGGTTTGTAACTGGCTGTGCCCTTGTTGCAGAGTGTTACGCTGTCATGCCGCCCCTGGAGAGGTTCATGGAGGTGCCCAGGGAGGAGAGGAGAGAGTTGTTCTTCCGCGACATCGAGCGTGGCGATATCGTCATTGGGAGGATTACCTCTATCCGTGAATTTGGCTTTTTCATGGTGTTGATTTGTCTGGGAAGTGGTGTCATACGGGAAATTGCCGATTTGGAAATCTCTGTAAGATACAGCTTTGGTCAATACTTCATTTTTGACATCTGTTAGTTGCCTCTTACATCTTTTAAGGGTGTGGAACATGTAAAGGTGAAACAGGTTTGGGATGATGGGTAGCATCTGACTTTGTGGGCAGCTTGTGATACTTTGTTCAGCCAGTGAACACATCATATCTTGCTATGACTCACATTTCTGGGTTAAAAAGTTCATCATTTGTGGATGCATGAATTTTTACTTGAACCAAGCCATGTTTTAAGAATCTCAGTTCTGTTGTGCATTAAGCTTAAAATAATATTTTTTGGCTTGATCTTGGGGAAAAAAGAATCCCCAACCTTATGGCTTCATTTATGACATTCCTGCTCTGTTCTGCTGCAGGCCCTGTGTCCTGTGAGGGAAGTGCCTCCTCAAAGCAACCATGGAGATCCTCTGTCTTACTATCAAACTGGGGACCTCATTCGAGGTGAGCAGCTGCAGAAGTTGTCAGGGGTCGATTTGTCTCAGGTTTGAGCCATTTCTGTAATTTCATCCTCCCCTTTATCATTTCTGCAGCTGCGCTCAAGGACATCGACCGTTACCATGAGAAGCTCGCGGTGTCCCTTTACAGCTCAGCTCTTCCACCCAACCTTTCCAGTACCAAACTGGGTGTGATCACCTCTGATGACTTCCCACTGCATTATAAGTAAGGATGTGATGTTTGGCTGGGTGCACAGTGTCTGAAGAGCATCTCTGACAGGCTGGCTGTCCCTTAAACTTCTCAGTGGGGTTTCTCATTTAATTGGATGATCACATCCTCCTTGTTGTTCCTCTCTTTACCATACTTGTGTCTGGATATGTAGGTGTGGTTGGCTTTTTTAGCTCTTTTTCCAAAAATACAAGGAAAGCAAAAGGCAGAGTGAGATACATCTGTTCCTTTTGGACTGTGTTAACAAACAAGTAAAAAAACCCCAAAACCTTGGGATACTGGAATATGAATTCTTAGCATTTTAAAATTCCCCTTAGAAGATGAGGACCTAGGTGTCTCTGTAATACTTGTAATGTTTTTGTATGTCCTGGCAATAAGGGGATGGGTGCCTGAATAGGTTTCAGAAGCTCACTTGGGGTAAAGGACATCAGGGTAGGTAAATAGGAAAATACATGCCTGTAGAAGATAGCAGTAATACAGATACCATATAGGCATTTTTATTTTTAAGCATAAACATAATGAAATAGGGTACAGAGCCTGAGGTCTCATTTGTGTACATTGGTGCTGTTTTTAAGGCGAAGCCTGGAAGTTGCCAACACAGGAGAGACATTTGAAGAGGTTTTGCATCGTTCCCCAGGATTTGCTAATCCATCATTAGTTGAATATTTAGCAGAAAAACTGGGACTAAGTGAGTCAAATCCACCGTCTTTGCTGAGAAGTCTTCAAATGTAAGTGATTTTTACATTGTTCCTCTCCTGTAGCTCTGTGGAGATTATTCTAATCCATTGAAATAGACTTGTGACTGGGAGTCCTAGACCTCTTAAACCTTTTACATTTTGACTTGCATGACTGCAGCATTCACATCCTTAAATATTTAAAAGCAAACTCCTCTAGAGTAAGAAATTTGCATTTGGAATCCTATTGCTCTGAATAAACAAGACACCTTACCACACACAATGTTTGATATCGGATACTTAAGGAATTTATTGTGTAGCTCTTGTCAACATCTGTGGATTGAAATGCAGCATGTTTAGATTTTAATGTCTTCTGATGTTTCACAATGTTTATTTTAGTAATAGGTTTGACCCCTTTTGTAAAATAGAGTCAAATACATGCAATGATTTGTGTAATGAGCCCTACGTGTGTTGGGCCCAAAGCACGTGTGGACTTTGTAAGTTTTTTTTAAATGTTCTTTTAAATGTTTTTTAAAATGTTTTTTTAAATGTTTAAATGAACACAACCAGCAGTTGTGCTGGTTCAGTTCAGCAATTCTAGAATGGTTTGGGAAAAACTGTTTTCAGAAATACGAAAGAACAAATTTGACTGAGGGAGACCAGCAAGGCATGGACAAATAATACTTCAGCTTATTTCAACTGCACTGAATACTGTAAGCTTAACTTTGTAGACTCAGACAGCCAGCTTGATGTTTTTATTTGTTTGTTCCTTCAAGTAAAAATTTCAGTGAAGAAGATTTTGCCCCTGCCTTGAGGAAAAAGCAGTCTGCATCTTGGGCCTTGAAATGGTATGTGATACTTCTTGTCAGAGCTTGTTGTTAGCTTAGATTGGGTTATGGGTTATGTACACACATTCAAATAGTTTTTCCTCTGCATGTGTAGCTCAGATCTGCTTGAAATAAACCTGTCTTCCAAGTGGGTTTGTGACAGATAAAGTGATTCAGTTCCAAAATCTGTGTCAGGTTTAAGGGAGTTGTTCTTAGAATACTTCTAATATCCTGACCCATTCTAGAGATGAGAGCAAGATTTGTGATAACACAAAGCACACAATTTTCTGTTTTATAATTGAGTGTTGAATGACCTCATACTTGTCAAGTCATGTAAGCCCCAGACTGTAGATGAAACAAGTGCACTTGCTGTCTTTGGAAAGTTAATAACCAGCAGCCCTGGATATTTGCTGTTGCTTTTACACTATGCAGTGTTTCATTTTTAATCAATTTGCAACATTGATTAATTGCAGAAAAAGTTGCTTATAATGTTAAATTAAATTTTAATTTTTAAGGAAAGTCTGAATGAATTGTTCTGAAAATCAATTTACGTATCTTCTAATTAGTTAATCTCTTGCAAAACATGCAAGAAATGTTCAGGTAATATGAAATGCAAAACTTCAGGTTGGTTGTTTGAGATGAGCTGGTTTGAGTGTGTACCATCTGCTCATGTCACCTTGTGCCCTTTCTCTAATGGGGATTTTTACCTTTGGATATAATTAAGCCTGTTCAAGGTTAATGGTGGTAGGGCACACATAGTTTTGTCCAGAAAATTGCTTTAACAATAATTCCTAAATAAAAACCAATGTATTATATTGCACTGTCTGCAGAAATGCTCTCGAGTGCCTTAAGATATTGGATTACAGACAATACATTTTTGTGGAATTAGGTCAATATCACCCAATTGAAATGCCAGTGTGAAATACACAATAACAAGGTCAGGTTTTATTACCTGTCCCTTGTCTGGAATCATAATTTGTGAGTGACAGAACAATCTGCATAGACTAACTGTTCATATTATTTTCTAAATATTTTTTCTCCAGTGTGAAGGCTGGGGTGGATTATTTTAAGGTTGGGCGCCACGTGGAAGCCATGAATGAGTACAACAAGGCTTTGGAAATTGACCCACAAAATGTTGAAGCTTTGGTAGCACGTGGAGCTCTGTAAGTCTGCTTGGTTCACTTTTTTCCCCTTTTGTCAAAGAGAAGCATCACTGTTTCACATGCAACTCTCTGTTGTTCTAGGTATGCAACAAAAGGAAGTTTGAACAAAGCCATAGGGGATTTTGAAATTGCTTTAGAAAATTGTCCTACCCACAGAAATGCGAGGAAATACTTGTGTCAGACCCTTGTGGAGAGAGGCGGGCAGTAAGTGTTGGGGTTAGGGGTTTGGTTGGTTGTTAACAAGTTTTCTCAAAAATTTTTTTTAATACCATTCTAGTGTGGACACAGAGTGGCATCTCTCCTTCCTGGCCATATGTTTAAAGAGCAAAAAAAAGTCCTTGGAAATATCTATCATTGTGTAATTGGTTTACACTTTGTCCTCTCAGTTAAAATCCTGGCAAAATATTTGAGGTTTAATCCTCGATATCCTTTTTAATCCTTGATACCCTTTCACTGGTAGGATACCAGGCTTGCATAAAGTTCTGTGAATTGTTTGAATATGTTCCAAAAGGTTAAGGATTGTTTGATTTTTTTTATTTTTTTTTTTACTTAAGTTTTGTAACAAAATTGTGTTCTGTTACTCTGCTGAAATATTGGTGACCCACTCTAATGCAAAATTTTGGTTTTGAATATTCAGGGAATAGGTTTCTTTTATGCCCTGTGTTAAGAAGAGACAGTATTTTTGAAACTGGAATTGTCATTTCAAAGAACAGTGTTACAGGTCAGGATTGGGAGATGATAAGGTCAGAAATAATGTTTTGTGTTATTAGTGAGGTGAGCTGAGATGATAGAGGGGGTCTCAGAGGGGTGCAGTGGTAGTGTCATAGTGCAAATAAAAAATACTGGCAAATAAGAAAGCCCTAAAATAAGAAGATGCTGTCAGAATCTGTGTCCTAATTCTATATGAATTATCTCTTGAATTTTAGGTTGGAAGAGGAAGAGAAACTGCTAAATGCTGAAAGTTACTATAAAAAAGCCTTAAGCTTGGATGAGACTTTTCAGGAAGCAGAAGAGGCCTTAACAAAACTCCGTAAGCACATGCAGGTGATTCTTTACTTTCTTTTCATACGGTGCTCTCAGTGACAATAGATGAACATCAACAGTCATATTAAATCCTTTGGACAGGGAGGGGTTAAATTGATGGTTTGTCTTATTCTCTGCTTCCCTACTCCACAGTAAATATTTTCTAGTGAGCATTATGGCTGTACCTACCAGAAGAAAGGTACCTGTTGGTGATTCCACTGTTTCAGGGTAGTAAAGCAATGCCAGACAGTGGAGACAGGGAAAGAGCAAAGCAGGGATAAGAATATTCCATCACACAGAGTGATTAATGAGGTTAATTTAAAGCATTCTGGGAATACAAGTGTGCAAAGCCTAGAACACTTCCACAAGCCAAGTAAACATTGTTACCATAGTCTGGCCAGACCCTTGAGTAATTACAGAAAGAGAGAGTAACTTCAGGCAAAACTGAGGCACAGGGAGCTCACATGAGAGGGAAATTAAAATGTAATTTAACGGAAAACAGCCGGTGGTGGTGGGTGGGCGGGCAGACAGTTTGAATATCTCAGCTTTCTCCTCTGCTGTCTGGTGGTTTTTTTCTCTCTTCCCTTGCATGCAGCATGTTTCCCAGGTGAGCCTGCTGGGTCTCTGTGCTAATCTGAGTTGCCATCTTTTCCCTTTTATTTTACCTCCTTTGCTTGTGTTGTCTTCCAGAGTGGGTCAAAGAGTAAAATAGAGCACTGAGGAACAGGCTTGTGTTGTTCTGTGCTTCTGCATGCTTCTACACAGGCTGGGGTAGATGGCCTTAGTCAGCAGTTCTTCAGTTGGTGGAGCCATAATGCTGACAGGATGTGTGGAAACAAGGGGGAAGAGGAGATAGGACAATCTGATAAAACTGAGCTACACCAGAGATAAAGAGGTGTATGTTATTTGAGCAGTACCTGCATTTGGCTGCTTTAGAAAGAGGTGTCGATTAAAATGGTGAAGAATATTCTCAGCAAGTAGGAGATAATTCTTCTGCAGTCACTGATGCAGCACATAAAGAACGTGATAATGTTGTTTGTTGCTATGCATGGCCTTGGCTGCAGTGAAGGGTTTCCTTTATTATAGCTGTTGACAGTTGCTGAGTTTTGAAAAATCAGACTTTCTGCTCAATCTGAATAGAGTGACTCTGTAGGGCTTAAGTGGCAGAAATCTGATCTCAAATGTATTTAAGTAGTTTAAGGGTTATTTATCTGCTTAGATGCTCTCCTACATTTACCTGTAACTTAGTGTGTAAGTCTGATACTGTCCTTGCTGTGTAGAATGGCTGAAACAACTGCAGTGTGTTTTCCTGTAATACTGATTATGTGTTTTTCTCCAATGCATTTTCCTCTGAACGGAACTGTTGTTGCTGTGCCTGCCGTCTGGTGCTGCTCATCACCACCAAACCCCTGGAACTTGATTTCTTACGTAAACTATGCATCAAACTGCTCTGTGAAATTGGTACAAAATGGTTTGTATTCAAACATGGCAAACTTGAATTCATCTTCAACTGGTTTCTGCTGTGTTTCTCTTGTAAACTACAATAATGATGACACTTTTCCTTGAACTTGTCTCTCTGTTTTGGTTGTTTGGGGTTTTTTTCCTTATTTTTCTACATGTTGGTAATATTGGGGATTTTTTGCATATTCTGTCTATAACTTTTGGGCTCCATGCTTCCTGGTGTGCTGGATCATGGGTACCACTGCAATGACTGGTCAAATATATTTTTTAATGGAATAAAAACTGCAATATGGTCCTTAAATATAAACCCGTCACAATGGCCAATACCAAATTCCTGAACAATATTAATTTTTGATGTGGGAATCCTGGTAAAACATTCCTGGTGTATACATTTGGATGGGGTTGAATGGGGGAAAATACCCGTGTTAACACTACTAATATAATTTTTTTTATGATGCTTGGGTTCAAAAAAGAAATCTTTGGAAATGAGGGAGAAACAAGCTGCCAAAGAAGAGAAACAGAAAGCAAAGAAAATAGAAACAAGTGCAGAAAAATTGCGTAAGCTCTTAAAAGAAGAGAAAAGGTAACTGTTCCATTCAGTGTCATGGTTATGTGGCAATAAGTGCAGATGAGACTGTGAGCAATCCATCTCAACAAACATCCCAGTGAGCTGGGGAGAACTTCTCCCTGGGTAAGCTGCTTTTCCTTCAGAATGTTTTTTGGGGATAGTGTCCATGAGTGCATATAACCTGCAGCGGAGATGTGTGTGGAAGAGATGTTGTTTGAGGGATACTTTGCAATGTGACATATTTGCAAAGTGTATGTAATGCTATGTGAAATTGGGAAAGATCTTTTATAGCAAAATGTTCAGTGGATTAAATCTTAATTTTTTGATGAAGGAATGACATTTGAAATTGCCTTGCCAGTCAGGCTCAGTTTCCCACCTTACAGTCTAAGCTGGGGTGTGCAGATTTGCTTTCTATGTGTAGTTTTTGCCTGACACTGATGTTATCTCACAGTTAAATTATTTTTTTTAGGTTGAAGAAGAAAAGGAAAGTGTCGACTTCCTCCTCCTCCTCCTCTTCTTCTTCATCCTCCTCCTCCTCCTCCTCATCATCAAGCGATTCATCCTCAGATGTATCAGCTTCTTCTTCCTCCTCTTCCTCTGATCACAAGAAACGTAGGAAAAAGCGTCGGCACAGATCTGAGTCTGCCCGCAGCTCCAAAAAAAAGCTCATCTAGAGCTTCCTCCCATTATAAAGATCAGCATAGGAAAGAGGAATGGTATTCCCCTCCAGCTGATACCTCTGCTTCCTTTCTTAACCAAAGTTTTGAAGTGGAAAAGCTGCTGGAAAGACAGGACAGCATAGCATGCCCAAAAATGGAGGTAAAAGAGAAAGACAGACACTGTTCTTTTTCGAGGACTTCAGGTGATGATGAAGACACTTTTGGAGGTAGGTCTGAAGATTCAAGAGATTCTTACAGTAGTTCCAGAAGTCAGCCAAGTCATAGCAAAACTGAAAAATATGGTAAACCGGAGAGATTTTTCTCCAGTTGGAGGGGTCATTCTGGTTCATATTATAAGTCAGATTATAAACCTAGGATGCATTATCACAGGAGATTTGAAAGGGATGGAGAGTGGAGGAGAGAGCAGTTTAAGAGACATGGCTCAGGTCAAGACAGGTATTACATGTCCCCTGGGTCTGACTATTCTGGCAGGTCAGGGGGGGAAGTACAGGTCATATTCTAGCAGCTGCTCACATGAGGGTGACAAAGGTTATGACAGTGACAGGCAGCATAAAAATATAAGTGAGTCTAAGAATAGAAAAAGAAGTTATGAAGAGACTGATAAAATAAACGAACCAGATAAAGAAGTGTCTTTAAATGGTACAGAACAAACAGAAAGTGGTGTTAAAAGAAACCTGCCTCAGAACTTAGTAAACATATTCAATCAGATAGCTGAGTTTGAGAGGGAAAAAGGAAGTAAGCAGAAGAAACAGTGAAGTACCTGAGAATACACTACTTGGATGAGTGTAGTTATGTGAACTTTTAACTTAGTATCTTGTGAGGAAATACACACTAAGAGTGAAAGAAAGGCAGAATTTTTTCTGCATTTCAGAATGTCAAAGAATTCTAAAAGATCGTATGGTGGAAAGAGATGGAAGAATATCGTACATAAAATATCAGTTCTTATTTAAAATACAGGTTTCCTGTGCTCTTAATTTGAGGTGTTCCTGTTCAGTATCCTGTGTGATGGGCTGAAATCCCTTGATACCCCTGGGTGTAGTTAGCTGTGCTCACATCAAAAATGCACTTTAACAGCTGGGCTTGGTTTTTCTTGTCCATGGGGTACTATAGACTCTTGGTATTTTTCTATCAAACTTAACTTCCAGCTATAGAAAAGGGATAACAGAATGAAGTCATGTGCCATCAATGTATATAGCCTATTTGATCATTAAATTTTCTTAATTTTTCTTAATTTTTTGTGTCTGGGTTTTTGTGAGTGTTGCTGGGATGTTTCATCCTGGTGCAATGTTACGTGTGCTGTCTACTCCATGGACCCCTGCCCTGTCTGTGAAGGCAAGTGTATTGCATGTTCTCTAAGAGTAATGTAAAAAATCCCCAAAATTCAAGTTGAAGTAGAAGAGCAAGTTTTCCAACACTGTTTATTGTGTAGGTAAGCTCAAGCATGAACCAATGGTGTGAGCTTTGGTGGGGATTTGCTTTACAAGTGCTTGGAGGCAGCAGTTGTGTTGTGGGTTACACTGTGTACAGGGAGATCTGCAAAGGTGGGTGGCAGAACCACAGTGACAATTGAACTTCAGCTGCAAGTTTTCCAGTAACTCCATGGATAAAGGTTAGCTGCAAAAACTGAGAAACCTCAATTACTGTGGCCTTCAGAAGAAAGATTTCCTGCCTTCAGAAATCTCAGAGCTGCTGCCTCTGCTGGCTAGCTGTGAGCCAAGAGCTGCTCCTTCCTGAGGGGTGGGGATAGGGAAGGTCAGATCCACCACTTTGGCCAATGAAGCCTGATTAGGGGCTGGAGTTTTTCTGCTGGGGCATCTGAAAGACAAAAATTTACTATGAGGATACAGAAATCCCTGCATCTGAAACAGAGCTTCAAGGGTAGCTTTCAGTGAAGCTACCCAGTAGCCATGTTCATTCCAGGGGAAACATAAAAGATCTCTGTAGCCACTAAATGGCTTCAGTAACCCCTGGGAATGTTAGATCATAACTGGGTCAGCACAGGCTCTATTTGAGCATACCTGGAACATGAATATCTTCTCTATTTAATTAGGAAGGGGTGTTCACACTATCAAATGTAAAATGTGGCTCAAAATTGTGCTTTTATAACATCAAACCACTTTTTTTTTTTAGTTAGAGCACAGTAAACAAAAGTAAATGTAATTATCCTGTAATTATTGGGTTTTCTATACTGTGATGGATGCTGAAGTAAACCTCCTCATATGCTAGAAAAATGGAGTAACTTAAAGGACAGGAAGAGGAGAAAGTTTTTATTGAGTCTTCAGCAAGCAGACAATTGAGATGACCTTCAAGAGTGAGGAATTCTTTCAGCTAGGGACTAATTTTGCTGATTTAAACTTGATCTTACAGAAACCTCAAAGGAATCCAAGTGTTAGAACTTACCTGGTAAGAGGTAGTGAGCTCTGAGAAGTTCGACTACCACTGGGAGAAGCAGATGTAGGAAGCTCTAAATTGAACTAGAAAATTGGGAAAGAAAAAACAGGTTGACCTGATGGTTGTTTAACAGGGTTGGGATATCAGGAACATTTATAGTGCTTAGCATTTGAAGAGATGTTGAAAGCAGGTGAACACTTTCCTGTTTTCCCATACTGTGAGTTGTCCTTGAAAGACACTCAGTAATGGGCTGGCGCTCTCACTCAAGATTTTGGTGGCAGTTCCCTGGAAAGCTCACCTTGTCAAAGTACATTTGAAAGGGTGCAGTTAAACCAGGATGTGCTTCTAGAACATCAGCTATCACTTGGTCAATGGTTTTATTGAAGCCTTTCAGTTCACGAAGATGAATGTCTTTCTCTTCCAGTGTTTCTGCTGTACCTTCCCTCTGAGACTTAATTTCTCTGGATAGTCTGGAACACTTAATACAAATATTTTTACAGCATTATTCTTACCAAAATACAACACTTTTTCAGAAACCTGCTAAGTTAAAACGACAGAATTTAACCCACAGAGTTTAACCCACACTACTGTCTGGGACTATAAAGTTAGAAGTTGTCATCAATAAACACACAAACCTGTTTTATAACCCTCTCTAGTTTTGGCTTCTGTTCTTCAATGTCTTTCTTCAGCTGTGAAATAAGGGCTTGTTTTTCCTTCTTTTGCTCTTGAAAGAGGGCTTGCTGCCTCTGTGCTATATCAAACTGTTGCTGCATGCTCTGCAAATTCATTTCAACAGTAGTATTAGTTTATAAAGCAGGTTTGGGATGCTTCCACTCTCTGTATTCTAGGACAAGTCTGTTGCAATTACTATTTGTTTCTAAACGTAGTTCAAGCAATTAGCACTAATGTTAACTGGAAACTTTCTGCCAGTCCAACTGTTTGGTGGATACAGACCTGGACGAAGAAACTGCCAGGTAATTTACATCTCTTTTAAAGGTACTGTTAAAAAGTTACAGGTATGTCTTTTCAGATGTATCTCAGAGTGGCAACAAGCTATTTAGTAGCACTGTACCAATTTACTAGTGCAAGCTGTCCTAAAAAAAACCCCAACATTGTTTCCTGTAGGAAAAGAGGGATACCTTTGACTGGAATTAATAAAATCAGCTCCATAAGGGCAGCTGGGTTTTTTAATAAAGAAATAATAAAATTTTAAATACTTAAAAGTCAGGAATGGGTTTGCTGTAATGCCTCATTATATCCCAGGACTTACGCCCTGATGAAGATCCGTGTCCCTTTTCTTTACCTTAAGAAATAACATCTCTGAAATAAGAGCTATGTCCTGTGGTGGTAGAATAAGCAATAGGAATGAGTGTTGACTGTAGGGAGGGACCCAGGGCTTAGAACAATCATGTGGAACACAACCATGTGCCTTTCCTTTCTTCTAATAAAGTTATAACTGAAATGTCACACATCAGAATTAAGTGCTGCTCTTTCTTAAGGTCCAAGTGGCTTTTTGATAAGCAGGGGAACTATGACTAAATCCTTGCTTTGGAGCCTGAATACACAAACTCTTGTTTGCCTGCATTCAGTGCTCAGCCTCTTAAGTTGCAAGTCAGCTAAATTTATCCTGTTTAACTGAGGCACCCTCAGTGCTAATAAAATTGAATCTGTTCCAGAAAAATCCTGGGATATAGATGCCAGAGGTCCCAAGATGTGTGGATTTTAATCTGCAGTGCTGGACAGGATGGTACAGTAGTGGTTTATGCTGCACATGAACCTGGCTACTTTAGTGGCTGCCAGAACAGCAGCTGTCAGAGCTGTCAGAAACTTCCAGCTGTATGTGACTAAACACCTGCAGTTTTGGATTTATTCAAGAAAATTCAAATAAGTACTCTTTCAAAGGGAAGGTAGAGCCTTCTAAAAACTGTATCTTAATAAAAGAGCAGAAAAAAAATGTACCACAATTTCCTGCTATTCCTCTAGGATGACTTGCATAGATGTAGCTACATGCTGCAGTCTTGTCCAACTGGAACTTTACTTGTATTTTACCTGGAGATTTTCCTGAAGTTCCTTGATCTGCCTTTGTTTGTACCTGTATTTTTCATCAGCATCCTTTTTCTCCTTTTCTAGTTCCAGTCTTTGCTTAAGGTCCTCACCTGTGATCCCAAACAATGAGGCAGCATTACTGCAGTGTATACAACTCCTTTTTTACTTGAAAATAAGTTGCACTTTAAAGTAACTGCATCTCAGAATATTACTGTATTGGCATTGGCAGTATTTCAGCAGCTCAAGGTTTGAGTGTTTTTTAAAATACTCTCCTACTAATTCCAAATCACTGTGAAAATGTAACTGTCTTCATGAGGGAGAATGATTTATGAGCTACTGATTCCAGAGCCAGCAGAGGGCACAAAAGTTAAATAATAAGTATTATTTAGAATTAAATTCTATTTTCTATTTCGCATACTTGTCTCAGGGACTGCCTTGAAAGAATTTCTGTAGTTTCTGTTGCAGTTTTTAAGTACACACAAACTGTTTTCCATAGCTGTGATTTCCTTTTCAGCTTTGCAGATCTTTGCATCCAAATCATCACCTTCTTGTTTAAGTGCTTCCTTTTCCTGTGCAGCCTGAAAGCAAACGAAGTATTTTAGGTGACTGCAGACATACTGAAAATATTAAGCTAATTATACAGAAAATAGTTATTAATCAGCAGTATTTAGGGGTTAGAACCACTTGAACTGAGATTTGAGTGCCTAGGGAAGTGGAAGGAGGTGTTATTTACAGTATAGAAGTTCTTTGAGGAGTTTCACCATGGGTACCTGCCCCTCTGCCTGAGCTCACTCAGTCCTGCCCAGCAGCACCTACCCCCAGACAGAGCAGTGTCTGTCTTGCACTGCTGATGTGAACCACAGCACGTGCTTACCTCTGCTTCCTTCACCCACAAAATCCAAGATTTGAGAATGTACATTATATAACCACTGAGAGACTGTTAGAAGTCAGCCAGTTTGGGAATTAGTCACTTGTAACTCCTCATTGATCTGACCCATAGTTTTAAGAAACAGCCTGCAGGTGAAGGGTTTTCTATAGCCCCTTCGAAGATGTTCTGGTGAAAAACCTCTATAGGTGTAGAGGGTATTTTATACACCCACAGTGACCACATGGCTTCTGCAGAGGGTCTTCTCTGTCCTGGATCTCACAGTAGCACAAATCCATCATTAAGAAATTTAACATTTAAGAAAAATGTGAATTTCACAGCCAAGCTCACAGCTAGAAGTGTGTTGCTTTAATAGGACATCAGAGAATTTGTGGAGATCAAAATTAACAGATTCTTGTTCAAGATTCTTTTATCCAGTGAAAAGCTGAAGTATACATAGGTGACTGGAAAACAGACATTCTACAAGGTATAAACCCCATATGGTAAAATGAGTACCTGGAAATAACTCTGGCAGGTAGAAGAACTTAAGGTCATGTGAGATTCCAGTAATGTTGTTTCCAGTTTGTAGTGGATTATCACTTGACCAGCAATTCTTGTTAACTTGTAAATTAATGAGCACTGAAGTGAAGTTTTCAAACTGCTCAGAATTAAGGTTCCACATAAATTCTTGTGAAATTACTGGATCATTTAAATAACCAGTGGTGTCAGATAATGAAACAATTAGACCCAAAGGAGGCAGTAGGCAAGGAGGTTGTCTTAGAGCACAGGGAAATCTATAGCTTAAATAATTGAATTACAATGAATTATGTTGATAAAATACCTTAATTACGTAGTAGGCCTGACTTTTCATCTCCTCTCCTTCAGGTGGCATCATGGAAAGAGTAAAAAGTTCATATCTGCATTTCAATTTATCAATTTTCCATAGGCGATCTTGAAATTCAGCACTGATTTATTTGGGGAGAAAATACATGGGTTGAGAAAGTGTTTGTCTGGTAATGTTTTGTGGGCAGTTCCTGCTGCAGCAGTTTAAATTCCTGGTATTATTCCAGCAGCCTGTACCAGGAATTGTGCTGCTACAGGTCTTGGTTGCCTTCTGTGTTCTCCCAGCCAAAAACATCCCTTGTTCCAGTTACTTAGGTGCCTTTTCCAGTTCTAAATGGAGTCAAATCTGTTTTCACATCCAGATCACTGCCTCCTGGCAGGCTGTTCCCCAGATTTACAGGTTTGACATTTCACTGCCAGAGCTGCCCCAGCTGCCCCTTGCTGATGGCACCTTAACGTTCCCACTGCAGGGTGAGTGTGAGGAAAAGCCCCAAATCAGAGTCTGGGGAAGCATCCAACAGTGATACCAAAGGAAGAAGGGCTCAGTCTGTGCTCTCAGTGAGCAGTGGAGCCTCAGGCACTCTAATTCCCATTGTGTGAGGTGTGGTCAGCAGGGCAGTTCAGCTGCTGAAATGTTCATTTTTGCTGAATAGATACTGGAATTTCAGGGCTAAAACTATCCCAGATAGTTTGCACTGGTTAGTACAGGAGGAAAAAGTCATTTCTATGTTGTTGCTTTATAAGAGGGAGCCTATGTAATTCATAGGATTGGTTACATAGAATACATAACGGAAAGTTCATTTGTTTAAAAGAAGAAAAAAACCCAACCAAACAAGAACACCACAAAGCAAATCAGTTGTACTGTCTGAATCAAAGAAATTACAGTGTTTTTCAAGCAGCTGGGATTAAACCCTCTTTAAAAGCAACTTTTCTATTTCTTGTACTTTGGCATACCTCCAGACACACAATTTCACATGTCCAGATTGTTCTGACAAAGGCAGAGTCACACACCCAGTGTTTACTGTACAAAGATGTGACTGAGGTTTCCTCTCAGTTCTGCTGAGGCTCTTCACTCACAGCCAGGCCATTGATCACTGAGGGGGTATGGCTGCAGCCTGGGGGTCTCTTGCTGGCCTCAGCTGTTTTGGTAGATAACTTTGAGCAAGATTTATTTAATCTTCAATTTGTCTAATGGTGAAGCTGGGTAAAATGCTTCTCTTTTTAGTAAGTCCCCACAAAACATGTACT
The DNA here is from genome assembly GCA_025920805.1 of Petroica traversi. Lineage (NCBI taxonomy): Eukaryota > Metazoa > Chordata > Aves > Passeriformes > Petroicidae > Petroica > Petroica traversi. The sequence goes on from JAHLSL010000060.1 coordinate 6,897,872, forward strand.
CAGTCAAAGTTACAAGTTTAATTTCACAGGATCAGTTACCTCATGCGATGCCTTTCCTGATCCAACAGTCTTATCTGGGAATCCAGCATTGCCTTTTGGATCCTGATTTCCTCAGTTCTTTCTGCTATGGCTTTCTTTAACTCCAGTTGTTGTTTTTCCAGAGTTAGAACTTTCTCTGCTTTATTACACAGAGTATTTCGAAGGCGCTTCACTTCTAGTTTTAAGAGATTATCTTCAACCATCATCTCCTAATAAGTGCCAAATGTTATCAAAATAAGAAATCATTGTTTTAATTAAATTATTTATAATTTAGTAAGTTAATATTTATTCATTATTTTACCTTTAATATATGTACAACTGTAAGACTCATTTTGCTCTGCATTTTAAAATGTTGTCATTTTCTCGTTTGCCAACAGTTTATCAAGCTGAGTGTGACATTGCTTCCTCAACAGCTTTATAAAAGTTCATCAAAATTTCTAACTGAGGCTGAGTTTTGGGTTATTACACTTTTCCTTCTACAACTTTTTAATTTTAAGTGGTTTTAAATGAAATAAGAGACCTCACAAGAAGCTTTCTGGTGCAGTTAATATCTCACTCAAACCACTAAAACTGTCTTGGTGTACATTCTAGATTCTGTAAGCCTGCAAATCTTCTTGTTACATGAGCAAGTTTTCTGTAAACCAAAGCTTATGAAAAGCAGCAAGTGGTGAACTTCATTAGCATACTAATACTTAAAATTATTCTCTTAAAATCTCATATGATCCCAACTTGACCAGTTTTTATCTGAGTACTTCTAGGTCATCAGCTTCTTTTGTTCCCCTCAATTTCATCCCCAAAGAAAACTTCCATGTTTAGGGAAAGAGTTTTCATTGAAGAGGAAGTGCACCAGTTAAGTCAAAGGCAAAACTCTTTCCCTGCTACTTAAATTCTCCTTTTTTTCTACTATGTTAGTGCTTCCTTTAGGAATGCTAAAGCTTACTGCAGAAAAAAAATTGTGCAATAATTGGAGGAGTGGGAACTGTATTTTTCTGCTCACTAAAATGTGGGGAAAGAGTTTACACTTTGTTTCTAATTCCTTAAATTGGAATATAAATTCATTCAAACCATCTGTTAGGAAAAATGGCTTGCAGTTTAATAACAATACTGTGCCAAAATTATTAGTAGGCATCAGACTAAAAACTCAGTGTTATGTAAAGACATCCCTGAACAGTAAATATGTTTTCTGTTTTAAAGGTAATTGTTTCTCAGGGGAAAAAAAAACCCAACATCCACTGACCTGGAGGATATTGTGGTGTAACTAATGTGGGATTAAACTGATACTTCATCAAACTTGATGCTGCATGGAGAGGAGAAGCAACAGTTTGTCTAGTAAAATAACAGTGATGAAGATGACTTCAAAGTTTGGGGAGGAAGTATAAATTAGAAAACTACTGAAAGGATTCTTACAGATGTAATGATGTAGCACTGTGAAAGGCAGAAGACACTCCTAACAAACAAAAGTGTCCTGTATTAGTAAAGTTGCAAAATAATACTGTACCTGCTTAATGTGTTTTGCTTTTTTTAACTCCTGAAGTGACCTCTCGTGGAAAAGAGTTAGTTCTTCTATCTTCTCCATCAAACCACTTGTTTCTTCTCTTGACTTACAAATTGTTCTCTTGGTGACTTGGATATCATTCTGTTTCAAAAGAAGTTATATTGAACTTATTTCAGTGAATGTAAATTGCAATAAAAGCAACCAGTTAATTTTAATGTGATTAATGAGATGTGTTTAAGCCCTAGAACCAGGAACCATCATCATGATGTGTCCATTTGCTGCTCTGCAAACTGCAAGGCATGCCCTCATGCAGAGAGGACTTTGGACAACTTTAAATGCAACTGTACTTAGGATTTTATGAAAAGTACAAAAGTAATAGCTTCACAAAACTGCATTGTCCTAATTCTGCATGGACCTAATGATAAACTCAGACATTTGCAAGCAGTCAGTCACATCTTGATAAAAGCTCAGCTTGTCTTTTCAACACTCAATGCTTTTTTCATGCTAAGGTGTCTCACTCGGGCAGTAATAATCTATTTTTCTGGAAGGTATAGGGAATATATTAAGTTTTCCCCATGAGTTACACAAAGTTCAGATACCCTTTAGTCTAATACCGACTTCTTAATTACTAAGATCCAATCTGCTTAATTTGCTGAGGGTTCTAAATGATACACAGTCAAAATTATATTCTAAGGAAGTTACCTGAAGTTTCCTGTACAATGATTGCAAAACATCATATGCCTTTTTCTTTTCTTCTAAGGTTTGCTTAAGTTCAGCAACTTTTCCTTCCAAAACTTCTTTTTCATCTGAATTAAGCTCCCCTTCTAACCGTGACAGCCGTCTCTGTACTTGCTGAATATAAAAATCCTGTTAAAATAAATTTGAAGAGAATTAATAGTCTGAGATAAGCAATAAACTTGGATCTAAATGTTGGCTTTAGGACAGCCACCCAATTAAGCTATTGTTTTTATAATAGTTTCTGGCTTATAGACCTCATTAGCAGAATATCTTAGATGACTGATGAGCAGTGATGGTTTGGGGTAATCTTCTAGGAGAGTAACAAAGCCCACTGAGCACAGGCTGCTGTAGGGAGGCTTACAGTGGAGTTGCCATCTTGTTGCTACCAGTGGATGCTGATACAAAAGAGCAAATTTTCAAAGTGGTGCATAGGAAATATGCACATAATCCAATTAGTAAATAACAGGATTTTGGCATGTACCTCTTGTATTGCTTTAAAAATATGCCCTGAGGTGTCTATGGCTCAGAGGGATCAAAGTAAAGAATGGATTTTAGGAATTAGTGGGAAAAGCAGCAGATCCAAAAAATAATGAAACACACAAATGCAAAATGTAGGTGATACTTTGATAAGTTTCAGTAATTTCAATTTTATCTGTACATCTAGAGACAGAAATAAATGCAGACTTCAAATGATACTGCATAACATTTCCAAAATGGAAAACTATCAAAGCTTACAGAATTCAAGCAATGTGCTATCAGTAGACTCAAGAAACAATCATAGTATGAAAACAGATTAACATTTTACCTGGTTATATATTAATTCTTGCTGTTTTAGCAGCTCCATGTCAACTTTGCGCAGTCGGCTCTTGAGGTTTTTAAGTGATTTTTGACCTCCCTCAATTTCTGCCAGAACAATCTTTTCCTTATTGCTCTGCGTTTTTAACTCCTGAGTCTTCTTGAAATGTAGGTCCTTTAACAGTCTCATTTCATTTTCTTTTTCCTGATGACAAATTGATCATTAAGTAGAAAAAAGAAGTAATTAATCACATCAGAATTAATTTCTGAGGAATTATTTGATTTTATTAATCACCTATAGAAAAAAAATTCTTACTATACCATTAATATGAACATGGAATTTTAAGAGTCTTCAAAGTGGTTGGCAAAAAAAGTATTTGACTTAAAAAGAAAGTAATATTTTTTATTCATTTTTTAAAAAATCTAATCCTACCCTACAATTACATGACTTCTTTTTTCCCAGTTATAGGAATGCGACTCTTTTCAGCCCTTCAGAAAACTAAATTCCTGTCATTCTTTTCAAAAAGCTTCCTTGCTGCCTCCATCATCTGTGAATATTTGAGAAATATAATACAAAGCCTTTCAATGGTTTATTAAATCTTGTAACACTGTGTGTGCACATGTATGTCCACTTGGGTTTATCTAAGATGGAATAATTCTGAAAAATTACACTTTATAAAATCACTTCCTTTTTCTCACAGGTAAGTTGCCATTAAGACCTAAATCAATGCAGGAAATGAGGTTTTAGTAGGATAAAAACCAATGTTGAAACTTCAGGTAACCTGAAATGGACTGGAAACAATGAAAATTGAGATTATTATCTTTTTATACCCTAATAAGGAAAACAGTTTTATTCTTTCCCTCTCTCCTTCCACTTCTCCCACTCAAGTAGCTGAAAACATTCCAAAGCCCAGGCCATTGGGGATGCCAGTTTCCTGTGAGGTAAAACAAGTGATGAGATTTTCCCTTCCTGTTCCAAAGGACTCATTTACATTTGGCTCAAGCCTGGAACAGGATTTGAAGATGTGAATTTAAATTAATATGCAAAGCACTGAGAACTCACTTTTCTACACTGATTAACAGTGTGTTTATTCTTGATTTAATACTTATGTAACCATCCTGCTGGCTTAAATAATGGTGAAAGATAATTTAATGCCTTCTCTAAGGCTTTGTAATCACATTGCACTTTATACCCAACAGAATTTTTTGGTAGTTGAACTTGCTTTAAGTGCAATTCCAAATTCAAAACTCGGGATGTAAAAGGCAAGTGTAAGTTTAATATTAAATTATTATGGATTGTAGCACATGCCAGTGGGCTTTGCATCACGCCTGAACAAAGGAACTTTTGGAAGCAAACTGGTTTTTAAGCATGTGCCAAATGCTGAGCTGTATTTCTGAAGCTACTGACAATCATGAATTCATCCACTGACATTGGATCATGATTTGACCTTCACTTCATGGTCTTTACTGCATATCTAAATTAATTTATTTAACAGAAATTGTTGCTCTCCCTTTAAGTGAGGTTGTTGACAGAGATAAGATATTCAATAAGCTTCACTCTGCAACAGTGTTTTGCCACAAATTGAAGAGAGAGAAGTCCCACAGAACTAGAGAGCAAAACAGTGACATTTCATCCACATTGTTCCTGTAAATATCTCTTCACAGTGAATTAACAGATGCAGCAAATAGCCATGTGTGTCTAATGGTGATGGAAGGGAGGCTTCTGACTAATACATCACAGACATTGTTCAAGAGCAGTTCATCCTAGCTAAAATATTCCCCTGCAGCTGGAGCTGCCGAGCTCAATGTCATCTTAGGTTATCCGCCACAGACACGAGTAAAGAAACCCTGCTAAGGCTTGAGCCACCCCACAAACTGTCCTGAGGGGAAGCAAATAAGGTTTTCATTTTAATGAAATGCTACACCATTGCAACTTGTTTTTAAATTGGCTCAAAAGCCAAAACAGTAAGGCCTGTAATTTAAGAAATTCTCTGTAAAGGAAAGATATCCTGACTCTAGTTTCTGAAAGTATATTTAAAAAGTGTGATTAATGCCTGTGGAGTTGAAAAGTTTGAAAACTGACATTACTGCAAGGCATTATTTCACACGCATGCTGTAGGAAACACAAAATAGGGAAAGAAAAATAAAGAGCAAACATTGGTATGAAAGAGCATGCAGAGGTACCACTTTGTTGTCAGTTGTGTGGGACACCTGCTGTCACATTAATTTAACCTGGCCATTCTAGAGCAATGAAAGCTTCAGCAAATCCAATGCTCAGTTGTCCAGCAAAACATAAAAAAATGTTTCTGTCATGTTCAGTCAGAAGTAGTGGAAAATACTCTAAGGGAATTAGTAGCAAAATGACAAAAGCATTTCCTGAAATGCGGGAAAGTTTGGAAGATTGCATTACAACACTGCATTTATTCAAAAGCCCTTTACAGCTCACCAGATGATAATAAATTTTTATTCCTATACTTAATTTCCAATCTAAGAAGTGGGTTTTTGATTTTATAAAAGTTTTATTAGGCATGTTAAAAAAACAGTCACCTTATTATAGCTTGTATATGCCACTTTCCAGATCAAAATCTTTATTCACAAAAAAAAATCTAAAGTGAGCCAGTCATTATTTAATAGTCCACAAATTAGACATGTCAGAGTATCATGTAGTAGAATTAAAATAATGAAGGGCAGACTAGGCCAGCCAAATCTGATTAAATGATTCCTAAATGTTTTTTAAGCTGTTTGCAAAAATCACAGCTCTTTGCAGGTTTATAAATTTTGGTGGTGTTTTACTAGAGCCAAGAAGTTTTTGGTGGCAGTGTTACTGAAAAGTCATCCTGACAAGAGTCTCACTCTTTAATATTGATGGGTACCAGTATCCTGAATTAATACAGCTGGAATTACAGCTGAAAATTACCTGAATTAATTACAGCTGGATCATTTCTTTTCCTCCAGAGTTTTCTCAGCACAGACATATCTACACTTGCATTACTTCAGTATTTGATGAAATAGCTACATATCATATCAATACTGTCATTTTAATAGAAAATTTTAAAATTAAAGATATAATTTTAAAATATAAAGCCTGCAAATACAAATAAGTCCTCATTTATAGAAACCATGAAAAACATTTTACCTCGACACTTTTTTCTTCTTCTTTCAGTATTTCTTCCAATCTCAAAGCTCTCTCTTCTGCACTGAGTGACTCCTCAATCACAAGCTTCAGTTTATCAGAAAGACTTGTATTTTTTTCATTAAGAAGTTTTAATCTAAACAAAATGACAGAAGTTAAATGTAGATTGCCTTGTCAATGCTGCCAAAAGGAAGCAGCAAATCTGACTGAGCAGTTGCCTCAGTCTAAACTTCAACCTATGATAAGCAAGGCCCTGGGGTTTCTTTTCCCACCCTTTAAAAACAAGGATTTCCAGGAGTATTTTGCCCGAATTATCCGGTGCCAAAAGCTATGCAGGACATGAAGTAAACAGAAAGTTGGAGGATTCAGTCATCAGCATTATTTAAGGTTCTTTTCTATCTCAAGGATATGGTTGTATTACCAATCCCTACAAATTTTATCTTTAAAGGTCTGTTTCTTACCTGGCTTGTTTCATCTGAATTTCTTTCTTCAGATTACTGATTTGTGTTCTCAAGGACTCTAGATCAGAAGCAGTTCTGTTCACAATGGATTTCAAAGTCTGCAGCTAATAAATTACAAAATCAAGCAATTGAGCTCTTATTTACTTTGGTACATGTTAAGATACTTAAAATTATATTTTCCTATTTATTGGAAAGTATTCCATTACTTTTAAACAGTGCTCTCCAAATTCTGAGGCACTGTAAATTGGCCCAGATAGTAAATGCAATAAACTAATTTACATAGCATGAGTACTGGGAAAAATAATAATAACAACTTAGAACGTAGAATGAATTATGGAGGTGTTATGTGCTGCAATTCTTGTCCAACAGCATCTGTATAAATGAAATCATGGTTTTATAGTGCACAGCTGACTTTGCTGAGTTTTTTTTGTGAACATGGATAACCTTATATATAGCTAATAAACATTTTTATGTCAAGCTTTGCTGGATACATAAAACTATTTGGATTAAGATATCACTCTGACAAAAATACAAAGATATTTAATTTGGTAAAAAAATACATGACAACACACACTCATTAAATAGGATAGGAATTCTTTACAATCAGTAGGTGTTTCATCTTCACAGTATCACTTAACAGCACAAGTTAAATTGTTTTTACTTTCACAGATGAAGAAACCTGATCAAGGGCATGTATAGCAGGTTTCTTAGAGGTCACAAGTTGTTGGCTGAACTGTCTCCTTTTTTCCTTGTTTTTCACATGCACACCACAGATGTTCTAATAAGGGGAGACTGTTCTATTATCCCATCATGGAGTATTAATTGTGAAAAACTTCAAGCAAGAATCTCACAGCTTGAGATGAAAACCGACCAATTCTACAAACCCTCAAGCTTGCATGAATTATAGGGTAATCTAATAGCCTACACCTTGTTTCAGCTACCTACAGTTTAATTAGGAGATCAGTCTATGAACCACCTGCTACAGAAAAGCTATCCAAAGTTCAGGCACAGCAGATGCAGGGTTTTTCAAAAATCACCAAGCTTCCTGAGCAGCCCAGCATCACCATTTTCTTGTTAAGAAGAAACTCACTCAGGTGATGAAAGTGTATCCCTTCTCAGCAGAGCCATGAAACTTGGATTGCTTAGAAATACTTCTCCAGGCATTGAAGTAATTAAGCAGTGCAGTCTGTTCCCAGATTGAAATGCAGAGTCAGTATGGACAGCATCAAGCACAGCTTGTTCACAGGGCAGCCCTGTCCCACTGCCTCTTGATTAGAAAGCCACGTGAAAGCACTGAGTGTTTTCCCTAGAAACTGTAACCTGACTACCAGGCCATCAACACACACTTCTGACAACAGAGGACAGGAATTGTTTCAAATCTGGAAGAGATTTCTCTCATCTTTACACAACACTGCAGTCTATTATGCTAAAGGAAAGAAGCTTCCAGAAACATCAAACTGTTAGACCATTTGTGAGAAAATTCATCCATTTTACACCTACACAACAGAGAATACATTCCAATCTTTTCACCACTCTCAATGACAGGATTATGTTGAGGGTTCAGATTTCAATACAGAGGAGTAGACTGAGAGGAGCAACATTTTGTTGAATTACTAAGAGTCTAGTGTAAAACCAGAGAAAAGAAAATGCTATTCCTGTATTTCATCCATCTGGCCCTCAGTTACAGTTTCAGTCTGTTTTCCTGAGCTCTTTGGTCACCCTTACCTCATCCTGCAGCTGAGCCCTGCGAGCATCCTGAGTCTGGAGCTCCTTTCGGAGGTTGTTTGCTTCCCGCTCAGCAGCAGAGATTTTCTTTTCATATTCCATATTATTGACAGTTTCATTTACCAAAAAGGCAGTCTTCTCTTTCAGCAAAATTTCTTTGTTTCGGATCTCCTCTTTTACCTCTGCAATTAGCTATCAGGATAAAAACATTTTAGATTTGCTTGCATTAGTTGTGTTAGATTAATAAAGGGTACAACCAGAAGATTAATTCCTATTATGATGACTATTTGCCTGAGACAGCCCAGTTATCATTCTTAAAATTACTTTATTTCATGGACACATCACACCAAACACTACTGAGGCTTTGGACTGGAAACTTCAAAGTTATTCCAATAATTTAAAAACAAAAAGACACTGTAAACTGTTATGAAAATAAAATAATTCTTGATTGATTGAATTGGGGAAAAAATAGCTAAGCAAAACTTCAGGTAGTCTTGAAACAGATAAAATTAAACAGGAAAATTACCAGCATTAGTGATGCTTACTTTACCTGACTGATTTATAGACACTCATGAAAATCATGCATTTTGAAAGATTAAGTAAAACATTAGCTACCCAGAAAATTATACTGTAGTTTTAATGTTAAAAAACCCCAAAAAGAACTCCCACATCAAACCCAAAACCCAGATATGGACCAGTTACAGCTGTTTTACCAAAGCACATTGCTCAATCTCCTGATCTCTTTTCTGCATCTGATGAATTGCATTCTCCCACTGCCTGATGACTTCTTGTCTTTCTTGATGAACCCTGCGAAAATCTTCAGCTGCTCTGTCAAGCTCCATCTGTTTAAAAGAAAGCACCTCCATGATTTCTGAAGTTAAAAATGTCCCATATCAACAAGGGATCTTGGAGAACCTTAAGCACAAACCTGAGCTGTCATGGTTTCTGTAAGCTCATTATCCAGAGCTCTGCGCTTCTGGTTTGCTTGCATGGTCAACTTTTCTATTTGAAGGGTTAATGTCTAAAACGAAAGGATATGAAAACAATTGAAAATTAAGTATTTGAAAATAAACAGATCACATTGTATAAATTCTTAAAGCCCTGCTATAATCAGGGGTTGAATTATTGAGGCATCAATTTTATTGTGTTTTAGAAAACAAAAAATTGACAGTGTAGCCTCCCAAATTTTCAGTCAATACAAGTGGCCATAAGAACCAAACTGCAGCAAGGCCAAAGTAACCCTCCACTGTGTTGTGTCCTTGGCATACAGCAGTGAGATTGTTTGTGTGAACTAAAGGTTTTGGTTAAGTATTTAATGACTAAAAATCAAATTTCTCCTCACTGTATTTAAAGGCTAAAAAGAATAATAACCAGTGTTACTTATCTCTGCATTAATAATATACTTGAGAACTCACCCTTATAATCTCTGGAATCCCTCTTTATCTCTTCCATTACTTCCAGGTAACTTTACTGAAGTAGCTGTAATTTGTTTTCAGCAATAATAAATTCAGTTCTAAAGGGAAATCCTACTTGGGGTGAATTTTTGAACAAACTTCTCTTAATTCAGTGGCACTGTTTTCTAGACTTTATTATCTATTTGTGTACCCTCTCCAAAAATTTAAACTTAAATCTTACCCAGATGAACAAGCAAATTAATATCTTCAATTCTACCTCTCACTATTGTAAAACCTGTTCTCTCTGAACTTCAAAATGAGCCTCATGGAATTGCACTGTTGGGCTAAATGGAAACCAGGTTCGAGGCAGTGTTGTACAAAATCTTGTCTTTATTTCATCTGACTTGATAACATAACAAGGTCTTCAAGTGATAAAATGTTTTTTTTTCCTTTTTGATTTTGAAAATTTTTGTCATTTCTACTTACTCCTAATTTCCCTTCATCTTGCAGTGCATACTTTTGGATTGCAACAGCATCATTATCTGTACGATTTAATTCCTTTATCCAGCTCTCCAGAAGTTCCTCATCACAGTTCATCTGTTGTTTTAAGTTTTCCAGCTTCTTAGTGGTTTTATTTATAGTATTCTAATAAAATAAGAGAAGATTAAAGGTTCAGTATCAAATGTTTAATATCCATTGAAAAGTAATTGAAGCTACCAGTTCAAGTAACAAGTCTACCCACATCTTGGCCACAGAATTGTTAGTTTTCTTTTTTTATTAATTGTGTGTTATACTTGAGGAATGCTATTGGACATCCTGATCTTAAAGAAGAAACAAACCAGTAGGTTGTCACAAATTTAAATGCAAATAATTTAAAACAGAAACATCAGCCTCTGGCAGGATATCCCCATATGCAGGGTATTTGTTCCACACAATAAAATGATCTGAAACATCCAAAGGTAAAGTGTCTCCCTCATTCATTAAGTCTCACTTGTTAGACTCTTATCCTACATATCCATTTTCAAGTGTGACCTCTTCACATGACTGTGAATTGACAAAAATGAGAGAATCTAGATCCAGCTGAACAGTGTATCTGCATCTGAGAGATTGGAGATTACAAACAGACTTGAGAAGAAAAAGAGCAAATTTTTTTAAATAATTAAATAATGAATAGAAAGAAAAAGAGTTCCAAATGTAGAAGACCACCTGTAGCTGGGTAGCATTAGATTACTTTGTAACTTAAACCAAATCTTTGATCTTGAAATCATGCCCCAAGTTTATTTTATGTAGAGAAAAAGATTTGCCAGCAGCCATTTGATTTTGAAAGCATTAGGAAAATACCTGTGAGAATTAGAAATACAGTGATATGGATGTGTGGCTGTGTATCTGGCATTAAGAACAGAATTCTTTCAGTATCTAATTAATATCTGCTAAGTCTTGACCAGTTTATGCAAGGAAATCCTCACTGTCACTCTACTTGCCTACACAGGGAAAAGTCCACCCAGATCATCTACTACGGTTTATAAGATTTAATTATAATTAGCTATTCTTGATTTATATTACTGTTGCTGTATGTGCAAATGAGGACAAGTCATAAAATCTTGCAATGTAGGTGTTCCTTTCCAACAAGTTGAAACCTTACTTCTTGACTGTTCTTCTTTTGTCTCAAGGAAGCTATCTCATCTTTCAGTCGTTTAATGTCGTTTTTGAGACGTCCATATTCTCTCTCAGCAAGGGCTTTAAAGTGATGCTCAGTTTCAATTTCATTCTCTTTGGCTTTGTAAAGAGACTGCAGAATAATAAAGTTCAGTATTTTACAATAAACAAAAGGCACACATCAACATACTTTTTTTAACACACAATCAAATCCCAATCCCATTTACAATCAATCATGTAAATGAAGGAATTTTCAGAGAAAATGTATTGGTTTGCTTTTAATATCTCAAGTACATGTATTCTTATATATACACATGCACACATTGTATCAAGTATCTACAGATCATCCTTTTGTAGCCCCAAAAACTCAATTCTAAGATTTTCCACCCAAGATTCAGAATCTTTCAACATCAAAATCTTAGTCTCTTGATCACCAGTGACTTTAAATCAGATTCACGAAAAGATATTTTATTGTTCTGTGCTGAGACAGACCTCCTCTGCTGGCCTATAGCAGTATTTATGTATTGTCTAATCTTTCTTCCTTTTAATTAAAATTAAAACTTGAATCTGGCACTCCAAAAAATTAGGAAGTTGCTCAGCTGCAGGGAAGTTTCTTAAGACTTTTTGACTCAGAATCTTTTATCTGAAAGGTGTAAATCTTTGTCTCAGGACTCTTTAGAAATCTAAACCAGCCCTTTTGGTCAGTTAATTCAGAGTGTAAGTAAAGACTTAGTAAAGACTTAGACCTTGACCATCTCACTTCATTTTTCATATCTGTGAATAGGTCTTCACCAGCATTTCATAAGTAATTCTTTACCATTAGAAAATGATAAATTTATTTTTCTCTTACACGGGAGTTTTCCTTGGCCAATTTTTTTTTTTTATTAATACCTACAAAAGTCCCCATTCAGGAAGAATTCTAAAATGCACCCTTGCAGGCTTTTTCCTAGTAATTTGAATTTAATGACCATCTTAATGACCATCAAATAATATCACATATTTTAACTTTTGTTTCCCATGGAAATCCTGGAATAAAGGCCTAACAAATCTCTAACAAAGCTGGCAAAATATACAGGGATACCAGCCACAGAGAGATACTCAGGTTACAGGTCTGTTTGACAAAATAGATCTGCTAGAGGTGGCGATTTACCTGAGAGAAGCTTATCTCTTGTCTCACGTTTTTCAAGTGAGACGTCATTGCTTCTATTCGCTCCTCAAAGTTGGTCAACTCATTCTTCAGGTTCTCTTTTTCCACGAGCATCTTCCGCAGCTGTTTAAGAGTTAGAATCATCAAATTAGTGTTTGCGGTTGAGGGCTCATTGCCTGCAACTAAAAATACCTAAAAATAGTCACTACAATTATTAACGGAAAAATATCGCAAGAAGCAGCTGCTACGCTCCTCCAAAGCAGGGAAATGAGGGATTTCAGGAGAAAACGCGGAGTTTTGCTAAGGGAACGCACAATCGCACTGCTCCTCCCGCGGGGCTCGGAGGATGCGAGGATTTCCCTCCCTATTCCCCGGGCAGTTCCGCGGAACCCGGCTGCTTTCCTTCCTTCCATCCATCCCATCCCTCCATCCGCGGCCCCGGGGGAAGGGGGGCTCCTCTCCCCGCCGGCCGCGGCCCCGCGCTCACTTCGTCCTCCA
>JAHLSL010000060.1:6911352-6966345 GCA_025920805.1 Petroica traversi
AGACACCTGGCAATCGGTGTCACCGGCGGTGTCACCACAGATGGGTGGGTGGTGTCAGCCCCAGAGCCGCTGGCAGCACCTCAGAGCCCCCCGGCTCCGCTGCCAGAGCCGGCCCGAGCCGCAGCTGCCCCGGGTCTGGGGCGGCGCACAGGCACCCATCTGTGGTGACACCGCCGGTGACACCGATTGCCAGGTGTCTGGGGGGATACACCGTGCGTGTCCGGTTTCTGAGCAGGCCTTTGGCAGCATCTCACGAATGACACGTGGGTTTCCTGAGCCACGCTGCTTTCGGGTGTCCATAAACACTAACGCAGTGTTCTTTTGAACTTGCGAGTCACCTTTTGAAACCATTTGTCCCGGTTTGCGAATTACCCTGTGCCCCTGAAATCAACCATTCACACACCAAGACAGACACAACACTCTTCGCAGGAATCATAGAGTCATAGAATGGTTTGGGTTGGAAGGGACATTAAAGATCATCTGTTTCCAGCCCCTGCCGTGGGCAGGTACATGCTCCACTGGACCAGGTCACTCAGAGCCCCATCCAGCCTGGCCTGGAACTCTTTCAGGGATGGGGCACTCACAGCTGCTCTGGGCAATGAGTGCCAGTGTCTCACTGCCGTCACAGAAAAGAACTTCTCCTAATACCTGATCTAAACCTACTCTCTTAGTTTGGATCCATTCCTCCTTGTCCTGTCACTACATGCTCTTGTAAAAAGTTCCTTAAAAAAAAAAAAAAAAAAAAAAAAAAGGGTAGCCTTGATGCAGAAACCCTCTGTTGGTGAAAATTGCCTAAAACATCTGAAAAGACATTAAAGGAATTAATCAAAGCATAATTCAAAGGTGCCTGAGCCAAACAGCAATAACCACTGACAAATGTTTGGGAGGTGGTTTGTAGGGGCAAGGAGTTTGCAGTGAGATTTCTTACAAACATGAGCCCATGGCAGGTTAGCAACACTGGCCACAGCAGAAGACATTGGTCTTGCTACATATCTATAAACGTATTATGGGATATTTTCAGAGAAGAAAAGTTTGCTGAGGGACACACCAAAAGGGCCGCTTGCAGTGTTCTGCAGATTATTGCTGGTCACTGATCATCCCCTGAGAACAGTACGTCATTATTCTTAAAGTATTGAAAGACAAAGGAACAACAGTGTATGGGGCAAGAACTTCTTAAAAATAAAGGATTGGTATAGGGTTCTGTGTCTCAAGCTACCTGTGAAAAAAATACAGATGTCATGAGAAAGATCTTTTTTCCCTCTTGTCTTACCTGGCATCGTTGGCTGTGGATGCTTGGAAGAAGTGCTGAATGATATTTTGAAGTATCAAGGAAAGTGGAGTGTCTTGAGAAGGGAGTTGGCAGCAAGCAGCCTCCTGCCACCTTCCTGCTCTCCCTCTGGGATGTAGGAAGCTGTGATGGACGGTATCCTCTGTTTTGATGCCATACTTTCCCAGTCTGCAGCTCAGTGAGGATGTATCTGATGGTGAGAATCGTGTGCGGAGTTCAGTCAGTGTCTTCCAGAGGAACGTGGGATGATCAGACTTTCAATACAAATGTAGGTAAGACAAAGATGCAGATGATGCTGAAAGACAGCTGAGATTTATGGCTGTTAAGAAGGGAAACTTCTATAGGCTGAAAATTCAGATGTAAGATACCTATGTGGAGGAGACTACTAGAGGTTGGACAAGGGTAGACAGGTGGCTTTTCAAAATGAAATCTTAGGACCAGCAGCTTGCAGCACCGTGTCAGAAATGGGGATGAGCACAAAGGGGTCGCTGCAGAGGTGATGCAGGGTATGACAACAAGGAGGGAGCCTCAGCTGTTGGAGCTTGGTGAGTGCATGGCCTGTGAAGGACTGAGCCTTTTGACCCCCTCCAGGGTCGCGTGCCAAGAGCCACCTATTGCAGAGTGCAGTGAGGTGACCTGGCTCAATGGAGAGGGGAATTCCAAAGGCACTACAAGCTACTAGAGAGGCAGCAGAGACTACAGTGGCACATCCCTGTATAATATTAATGGCCCCTTCTTTTCCTACGCAAAATGAGAACCCCCTTTTACTCTCTGTATTGAAGAGCAATTGCAACTTGCCTTGCAGGGGTTTTTAATTGATACCTGTAAATCATTGTGGCATTGCAGTGATGAACACCTGATTATCTTGTATTATCCAAACAGAGCTTGTGTGTGAAAGAACATGAGACCATACAGTGCCTGAGAAGAAGAAAACAAATTATTGGAAAAACGTTATTAGGTGAATTGTCCTGTTCGCTAAGCTTCCCGTGAAAAAAAGATAATTTATAAACATGTGCCTTAACACATGCATGAAAGAATTCAATCAATCTTGATGCAGTTAGTTAAATTGCATACCAAACTTCTGAATTTTTGTCATACATGTACTGTTCACATATTTTTGTATCCAAATTTATACATAGTGTCTGAAAAGTATAAAGTGTTATATGAGTTCACAATTTTCATGGAAGTTCCACCCCCCCTTGCTTTCTCTTGCCTGAGGCTGACTAAACAAATCTCCATGATATGCTTTATGCTTTTGTTTGGATGGTTTCTCCCTTCTCCTGCCCTTGGAAACGTGTTCAGTAAATGCAGAGCTGTTTGTCAGACGTGCTAATCCACCAGATGGTGCTGCGTGTCTGTGGATTCAGGGGCGTTTTGTTGGTGTCTTTTTTAAAACAGCACCAGTCAGTTATCGACTCCTCAGTTACAAGGGAATATAAAATTCCTGTTCTAATACACACACACACACACACACACACACAGATGGTTGTTTTGTTTTGTTTTATTTTTTAATTATATGTCTTATTTTTAAAGGTATTAGAGCCACGGCAGTACTTGTAACATGATAAACTGTTTTCCTGTTAAGCTTCCTTTTGGGTTGGATTTTCACTTATGTAGACCACTGTGCCCATTTGTTCAAAATACTTGAATGTAAAACCACTGTTTCTGGCCTTTAAAAGACTTAAAGCTCCTCTTTTACCTGTTAAAAACAGAATTTTTGGTTTTTTATGCCCAATCTCCTTAAACTGTTATCTGTGTGAAAATAAAAATTTCAATTATTAATTTCTTTCTAATACATGATACTTTTGCTATATAAAATATAGGAAAATACTTTTTTCTGACTGTACCACGTAAGCCATTCTCTAAATAAAGACTAATTTAAGGGATTATAACTAACCCAGTATTATGTGTCAGGTAATCGTTGTTGATGATCGATTTCCCATGTGAACCTGCAAGTGGCAGGGTGTTTGATAATGGGGTGTGATGGCCCACCGTGGATCTTGTCTTTCAGATGGGTGCACTAAGGCTGCAGGCACAACCGAAGATGCAAAAATAGGAGGAAAGATTGAAGGGCCCACACAAGTGAGTGTGAGATCAGGACATGCAGGAAGGCTGAAGGATGGAGGGTCTGGCATAATAATGACTGAAGTATTGGCTAAAAACTCAGAGTCTTTATTGAAACCTGGATCTCCTGTCTTGGGCAGGAGAAGCACAATTGCATAAAAAGAGAATTGCTCATAAGTCAAGTCTGATGTGCTGTCAGTTATGTTTACTCTATTGCTATCCAGTGAATGATATAAATTAACAGCAATTTAATACATTGGCCTTGGGAACAAAAAAAAAGGACAAATATGAGCCAAAATCAAATACTTTTGAAGTTTGAGGAAGCTTGAATTTGTTTTCTTTATCCTGTTCTATACTTTTTGCATAGTTGAGCTGGCAAAGGCTGCAATATTGCTGGTACAGCATGGTGGCTTTTGGAGATGGGTGCAGAGGATGAAAACGTCCATCCTTTCGCTGCAATATTCATTTGAAAAGTTATTCTAAGGCAGTATGTGCCGTGGGGTATTTTCTTTCACCTGTAGGAGCCGAGCTGGCAGGCAGCACTGGGAGGGCAGCTGTGAGAGCAGTGCCTTTGGCGAGGCAGGAGTGATTTGTGGAGGGCAGAGCAGCCCCTGGGTGCCCCGCCCGGCAAAGGCGCTGCCCGGCGGGGCGGGGTGTGCCTTCTCCAAACACCGCTCACAAAACATTCATGTAAAACCATTACCAGGTTTTATTTAATAACCTCCTAACCCTCTCTCTCTCCTCCTCCTCCCCTCTGTTCCTCTAATGCCTTTTACAGCTCTTGCTGCACAGCGTGAAGCCTCAGAGCTGTATTCATCAATGACTCACACCCTTGCTTAGGGGCCAATTTTCATGGAAAATTTTGAAATGCACCTATCTCATGCAGGGCACAAGATGATTTCTCTATTCATTACTATTCCAAAAGGACTTGTTGTCCTTTGGAAATGTTCACATATTACTTACATTTGTGTGTGCGTGCATACGTGTGCAGAGCTAACTTGCCTTTAGATTTGAGTGGTCTGAAAATAAAAATGTATTGTTATTATCATTGACACGAGTCAGCTGAAGGGTAACTAAGGGCCTGCTTACACTGAGGGAAAGTAGACAAATGCAAGGGAAAATGCAGCATTGTGTGTTAGGTGAGCAAATTCTACAGACTCAAGCACAAAACTTGTTAAAAATCACCCTTTTGTTTGATGCTGTGAGTAGCAGCCTTCTGAGGAATTTAGGAATAAATCCAAGGACTTTGAGAAACAAAACTGCAGTTTTGCCTCTGAAAGCTTTTTGTGTTGGTCAAGGTTATAGTACCTTTCTAAAACACACCAAGAAAACATGTTCCTTTCCCTTAAGGCACCACAAGTTAACTCAAGTTTTTAACTTTAAGGGGAAAGAGAGGTAAAATCATAGAAATTATTATCCAAAATGACCTTTCAGTTTAAAACCCATCTGACAGGAAGGGAATCAAAACTGCAAAATTGCCAGTCATAGACTAATTGCATTCTCAGGGGTTGCTAATTATATCCAAAATTACTTTAAACACTTTTGGGGAAGAGATTGAGACTTACTGCTTAGCATAAAGCAGTTTATTTACGCATGTACAAAGTAGCTTACATCTGTAAGGGATTAAACTGATTCCAATATTTTACTGTAAGTTGTTGTAAAAAATTGTGTCATGCAATGATGAATCAGAAGCGGTATGAAAAAAGAGGGCAAAAATGCACTTTTGCTTTTCATAATTTTTCCAACAGGCGTTTCAAATTGTAATTCTAAAAATAGGTTTTTCCTTCACTTTGTTTCTTAAACAGAAAGGAAAAATCTCTTTCTGCAGATCAGCCCCATCCACTGACATTAATTTTTACCTTCAGTCTGTGCAGGTGAGTTCCTCAGGAGTGTGTTTAAGATCAGATTTGGGTTTTCCGTATTTGTTGATGTTGTTTTGCTGAATGAATTTTGCTACCAAGACTTTTTGCTTGGCAGATGATCTTTGTCCATGGTACTGTCTAACAGGAATGCACAGAATTACCAAGCTCCACATGTATGTTACACAGAGCAGAAAAATTCACGACCATGTCAGAGCCAAAAAATAGCAGTGAGTCCTGTGAAGGCAGCAGAATGACCCTTGTTTTAGAGATGACAAAACAGAGGCATGAAGAGTTTAATTAAATTCCCTTACATTGCCCAGAATACCGAGTAGAAAATTAGAAATTTCTTATTTGTGTTTTACAGCTTTAACACCTCTGTGAAAGTAATGGCTGTTTTGTTTACAATGGGCAGCCTGTATCCAGTCCTTCCTTCCCAAAGTCCATTTTGCTGTAAAGAATATGTGGGGATTGTGAATGTACTTATAAGTAGCATTCCACAGTTGAACTAATTGCCAGGCCAAGCAAGGGACCACAGTAAATGGGTGAATAATTTGATCCAAGATGGATTTGTACTCTACCAACACAGCCTGAAATCTTCTAATGCTTTTGGATTTGACTGTGAGCTGTTCATTGTTGTTTGAGCCTGTTCTTTTCTATTACCATATTTTCTCTGGATATCATTTCTGTGTACCTTATCTTTGTATAAAAGGCCACATCTTTACCATATTTCCAGGGAGTAGTCAGTAGAGGCATACAAAATTTACTGCTGTAGACCAAAATATGACAGATAAAGGTAGTGCATTACAAAGTTCTTGCCCTCAATCATGCAGAAGGCTCTCTATGCTTCTGTGAGCAGTGGCACAAATGTGGCTGCACTGTAATGGGAGAAGGGTTAACAGCAAACCAAGACATTTTCTGCAGCAAAAAGAGATGGAATCTTCTCCAAGCAATTACCTTTTATGTAATAAACGTCAGTGGTCAATAGAGGGAGTTTTCTTACCCTAATCCGCTTCCATTAACTTAAAATAGAAGTGCTATTAGTTTGACTTGCAGGTTGGTGTATCATGAGGCCTGGGCATTCCTGGTTGCATGTTAAATTTATCTGCTAGCACAAAGGTTGCTCCAGTGGCTTTTGTCTATGCTTTCCTCGAATAAAATACAATAATGTATGCTAGAGCTTCAGTGGTGTTAGGGGCGTTTGTCAGATGTCTGTTGATATGCTGCAGCCTTTTGGAATACAGAGTGCATTGCTTTTTATTACAGATTTTATTGGCATCATGAAGTTGCGAGTAGCTTCTCCTGTACTTTTAGCTTCCACTGGCTCTGAAAATCCAGCTCTAATTACTAATGGATACTTTCCAAAATAATTTCCTTCTTGTAAAGGATGCACATAACCTGTTACATTAGATATCTGCTGGCAGTACACACAGCTTGTGCTTTGGCTAACCCTTGAAGGAGGGGAAGGTTTGATAAAAGAGACAAGCCAAAAGCCATTATATGTGCCTAAGTTAAGGAGGAATTTAAAGATTACAACAGCATATCTGTCCTTCTACATACGAGCTGTGACTTTCAATGGCTGTGATGTTCCTCATGGATGCAGTGAGATGTGACAGAATGGTCACACAGCTGAGTGTTCCATGGCTGAGAAGCCCTCAGCTCAGGAACAGGACACAGAAAAACAGAGCTTCAAGAAACCATGTTTTCTTTGTGTTGCATACAAACAGCACCTCTGCCTGCTGTCCTTTCTAGGGGAGTGCAGCTACTGTGATCTCTTTCCTGACCATCAGTTCTCTCGTGTCTTCTTTTCTGCTTCAAAAATGTGAAGCAGAGTTGAAGTAAAAAAAATTAAAAGAAAGCAAAAAGTAGAAATAAAGGAAGTTATTCCTGTATAATATTATGAAAGGTTATATGCAAAAGCAGTGAAAACTGCAAATGAGTCCTTTTAAATTTTCTTTTAATGTTGTTTTTATTTTGTTTTCATTTTAGTTTTTATCACCTTCTTTATAAAGAATGCAATGGTAAAGCAAGGGCAGTGCCTTGGATGGCCAGAGGCCTTCCAATTACAGAAGGGTGATCAAAGAGAAGAGCCTTAGCCTGACCTTAACCACAGCCATTCCCAGTCTTTTGCTGAAATCTCAAGCAACTGTGATTTCGGCTGTTCCCTGCTTGTGTTTGTGACTTCTCACTGCTTGAATCCTGCTGCTTCTGGCTTATAAAATCCTGTGCCTGTAGCAAGTTTCTTCATTTTCTTTCTGTTTCTGGCACTACTAAAAGAATCAGAACACTTTTAATTGTTTATTCCTGAGCAGTTGTGTATTTTGTGGAAGGAAATTTGCCATCCTCCTGCCAGCATCCCTGGAGCCAGAGAACACCTCAGAGTTGTCAAGGCAACAGCTTTTGCATGGGGAGCTGCAAAAGAGAAAGGGACAGGAACATCCTCTGGAGAACCAAGAGCTTTTGTTGCAGGGCACAGACACATGCATGGTGCCATCACTGCAATCACCATCTGTGGGAGGCTCAGGGGAAGCAGAAGGCACTGACAGTGCAACATGAGGTGGAGTTTGTGAGAACAGCTTCCTCATGTACACTCAGGTCTGGAGCCACAGGCCCAAACTGGGCTTCTCTTCACTGTCTTTGTTCTCTTGTGCAAGGTCATATGTAATACTGGCATCAATCAAGTGGGTTTAGGCTTTTGGTAGGGAAAAGGAGCTTGGTTCTCTTTACTACTAACAACTTTGCTTTCTATTTAAAAAATTTATCACTGTTCAATGCTCCAGAAGGGCACCTGTTGGTCTAATTGCTAATTGGATTCCTGTGGTGACCTTGCCTCTGCTGGGAGATTTGCTTCTCAAGCTGGACAAACCTTACAAAGAGTGAACGAGATCCTCATCTAGAATAAGGCACACCTGAACCAACAGACCTGTGCTAAGGTTTGCCTGGTGCTGACTGTGAGCTGCATGAATTCAACACAAAAAATGCCATTGCAAGAGTGATAGAAATGCATGTAACCTAGCAAAAAATCCTTCATTCTGTCCTAAGGACAGGATCCAAGGATTCTGCATTGCAGCATTACTGGTATTTCTTCTGCTTTTACAGACAACACTTAGAAAATCTTACACCTGTATATTATAGTCAGAATACTCAGTGCATATTTCTGTGGAGACATGAAAAGTTATGCATTTCCCATTAGACACACAATGAGGCTATCAAGAGTTTAACATATTGTTTTGTGTGGGGAGATCAGATGGCCACAAGACTTGTTGCTTATTTGGCACGCACTGTCAACCTCTTCTTGCAGTAGCTACTTGATATCTCTGAAGTGCATATTTGCTGTCATGTTACTGCTATGTTCATAGTAAAGTGCTATATAGGACATAACATAATCTTGTTTGATATTATGATCCTGTAATTTTCTTTAAAAAGATTAATCTTGTAAATACTGTAAAGTTATATTAGCAGTTGCAGTAAGCTGTTTAAGATTTATGCAGCAGCATTATTTATATTTATAGTCAGTGACCTTGATATCTTCTACTTAGAGTTGAGATTTTTTTGTTACTTTGTTTCTTTATTTTCTTGGTTTTGGTTACCAAAAAAAAAAGCACCCCAAACAAACCAAAATGCTATTAGATTTCTGATACTCAAAAGATCTTCCAAACTTTCACAAACATACATACATACATAGAGATTTTGGAGGTTATTTCAACATGTATTGCCATTTCATATAGTCATTTAATCATTAGTAAGGTACACTTAGAGAGACAGGACACTCTCTAAGTATTAGCCTCTTTGAAGTGCATTTTATTGTTGTATCAGTCATTCCAGAAAAAGTTTCTGAGCCTAAGAGCACAGATGAAAATATATACAATCCCTTTAAAAGGTGGAATATTTGAATTTAGCTTGCAACATAGTTGCATGAAATTATCACTCCTGTCATGTCAGC
The DNA here is from genome assembly GCA_025920805.1 of Petroica traversi. Taxonomy (NCBI): domain Eukaryota; kingdom Metazoa; phylum Chordata; class Aves; order Passeriformes; family Petroicidae; genus Petroica; species Petroica traversi. Next base: position 6,920,507 of record JAHLSL010000060.1, read on the forward strand.
TGAAATATCAGAAATCCTATTTCTAATCCCTTCCATGTAATGTGGCACAGGGACATAGATACATATCAGCCACAAAGGGAGACAGCACAGCCTTTCCACAGGCTCTGCAGGCTGCCTACAATTCAATCCCCCTTCTCCAGCCTCTCCACCCACTGGCTGAGTCTCTTGTTGCCCTTCCAACACCTAATGCACTCCTGACACAATGGAGGGAGGGCAGGAGCAGTGTGGTGAAAAATCAGACACTGCAGACAAAAACTTGACAGACTGTCTTCCTCCCAGTGCCACAATATGAACTGGCCAAGTGAGAAGTGATGGCCATTATCTCGTCTCACTGAATAGCTTAAATGACTTACAGCCACATGCAGAGAAAGTTCTTTGGACTATTTCCTTGGGGGTTTTTAATTTAATTTGCATGATAAGATGTACAAGGTACAGGCAGCTTCATTTTCCCTGACTCTCAAGTAAAGTAAGGATAATTTCACTGAAGTCATTGGAGTAACTTCATTATCAAGTGGATATTGGGAAAGCACTTTCTCAGTCCTTAGGCAACTTTCCAGTCGTTGCTCCTCTATGCTCATGATAAGCTGCTATTACACCTTCCCTGAGGCTGAGGGTTCTGGGCTCACTGGGCACTGATCCAGCACTGCACATCTCAGGAAAGACAGTCCTGATGATTGTTCAGTGTGCAGCAGGGCATAGCCTGAGTCAATAGCCAGGACTCTCATGCACCCAAGCAGCTTCTGTATCGACAACAGTCTGGAAAATGGAGGTATTCTAACAAGCAGTGTTGTATTTACAGCTCTACAAATGCTGCCTCAGGTTCACTTGAACATTTTGTCTTTGACATTCCAAGCTAGTACCTATATCCTGGGATGCTGGCCACGAGTCTCTTTCTTTGTCACAAATCTTGACTTGAGATACTTTTCTCTCTGAAATTTTCACTAAAATGGATAGCCTTCTGTGAAAGGTTTCAATTCAGAGAACTGATTTCTTGAAGAATTCCCAGCAAGTTCTTTACAAAATCTCTGATAAAAGCAACTGCTCTCTGCCTCCCTGACTCTGCCAACTCAAGAGCATGTCCATGGGCTGGGGAAGAGCAGCTGTAAGAGCAGCAGCAGCCAGAGACTAAATGTAAGCAGAGAGGAGATGGACCAAGAGCTGTGTACTTCTGTAATTGTTGGATCACTTGGGAATTTGAGGCACCAAGCCTGGCTATTCCCTGTTGTGTGCTACAACTTCTGGACCCTGACCTGGCCTTTAATTACTCACAACTTGGCTATTCTCCATGTCCAAAAGCCAGGACAAGGCTGCTTGGACGCTCTCACCAGTTGCTGTCAGTGTGTGCAGCTGTTAGAAAGCACACATGGAGAGGCCAGGAAGTAGAACCTGAGAGGCAGAAAAAGATGCTGCAAATCTTGTATTTATTCCAAATGTAGATAAGATATGGTAAGTCATGGCCAGATTGTTGCAAGTGCAACATACGAGAAACTGCTTTCTTCTGTTTGCAGTGGAAATGTATTTAGCAATCTCATCCCATTTATTATTCTGATGGAAGCAAAATCTTACCACATAATTAGCCAATATTTCACATACTTGAATCCACATTCATCCTTCCAGCAGCATGCTCCCTCTTTTCTCCCTTCCTTGTCTTGTTTTGGAATTTGTGTTTAGACAGCATTTATAGTAAAATAATATTTTTGTGAATTATTACTTGAAGAAAATCAAATAATAATGTGTGCTCTTTTTCATTTCTTTCACCTTTGTTCTGATGTGCTAAAACCATATTTTTTGGCGGTTGAGCACTCTGTTGATGAAGTCTGAAGCAGATGACAACATGAGTGAAATTCATTATCAAGCAAAGAGTGTAGTGAACTTTGCAGCAAATCATCACAAAGTAATCTTGCTTTTCTCTCTGGCCTTACTCTAAATGTGATTTGCACTCTTATGGAAAGGACTTTGTGCTAGTTTTGATGCTACATACAAATAGTCTTGCTTTGTAAAATTCCCATTATGCCTGTTTACTTTTAGCAGCAGCGCTATTGATTCAAGCTGTACTGATTGGAAAGCAGAAGTCTTTAATGCTAAGCCCCTTCAAAGTTTTTCACAAATTTGTGGCATTTTTCCAACGTTGCTCACAAAACAGCATAGAACTGCTGGAAAGAAATGCTCCAGCTGCAGGGGTAAGTGGAGCCAAAAAGTAACATCCAAATAGAAATTATCCAGTTCGTGATTTCACTTTGATCACCAGATGTTTGCCATGTGCCTTCACAGGAGAGGAGAATGTGATGGGGTGGTACTTAGCTTAAATCTAACACAAGAGCTCATAGCTCAACAGTGGATATACACAAACAGTTATTGTCTTCTTCCATTTTTTGAGAAATTCTTTGCTTTATCATGATATTGATTACAGCAAACTATGTCCTCACCCTAAGTTTGGCTTTGGTTTTTCAATTCTTTCAACTCTGAAAGACTACAGAAGCAGAGCAAGATTGTCTCCAGATTAATTGTATCATTTACTCTGGTTTGGTTGGTAATTTGTCTCTAAGAAGAGCCTGGTTAGTGATGTCAGCAAATCATAAAGAGCATTTTTCTCCACCTCTAACGGTTTCAGATTTAGACTTGTATCTTTTTTCTAGTTTTAGCACTGGATGTCTTTGATTTAACTGCCTCAGATCCAATGTTCTTGAGGGAGATTTTTTTCAGCTCCTGTTAGTTAAGAATTAGTTGAGCCATTTCAAAATGCACAGAATTGAAACAACAATTTAGAGTTTTCAAGTTGTAACCCTTTATCATTTCTGTTAACCATCTCATGTAGTGCAAAGCTCCATCTAAAATCTTACAATTTTTGCTCTTATTGACCTCATAAGATGGCTGTTGCAAACTTTGTGTGCTTCAGAAATTAAAAAGTCTCTTGAAATGTCCATTCCAAATTTATCCAGAGTCTGTTTATAGCCACTTATTCTTGTAATTGAAAAATTATGTGATGCATGCCCTAGAATTTCTAAGTGAATTTGGAAAAATGACTTAATCTCTATGTTTAACTTATCCCAAAGCACAATTTTTCCCCCATCCATCCTCTCCCACCTGGCACACATTTTTGTCTCTTGCTGCCTCAGGTATTTGGCAGTTCCTTTATTGATCTATGTCAGTGCTTTCCTGTGCATGGTTTTGAAGGAATATTTTTATGCTGGAATAGTGAACTAGGACAGCTCAGCAAGTGGCCTGGGGAGAGACAGGATCTGGCAGTTACATTTCTGGTTTAGCTTGCTCTGCAACTACAGCCTCAATTCTAGATTGATAAAGGTATGATAATTCTTTCTTACCAAACATTTTGAATGATAATTCTTCCTTTTCCAACATTTTAACCAAATTATCTGTTTAGATGTTGAGATCTGCAGAACAAAGACTGTCTTTTAGTCACTTGCACAATGACAACAGTGGATCCCCACATTTAGATATCAAGACAGTGCAGATACAAGATCACCCCAGAGCCTTTTTGATTGCTGACCTTCTACCTCCCCTTTTAGTGATGTGCTACAAATGTATCCAACCTTACTGAAAACAGATCATATTCTCTGCCATTTGCTTCCAGTTTATTATTTATAATTTTATATAATATAATGTGCATTTTAAATTAAGTCAACTTCATTTTTCATTAGTGCAACAACATATATTTCATTAACCATATAGATTCCCACTCTTCTTTATTACATGGAAGTTTCTTACTTGTGCAGCTCTTTGACCTACTTAGCAGGTCCTAACAGCAAATAACATTGATCCTCTTTATCTGTTAACCTCTGAAATGTGTGATATTGACTTACAACAGAGGTTTTAATGTAAGATGAAATAATGCCATCCATTATTTTGGAATCTAGAAAAAAAAAATGTATTTTATAATAGGTGCTTTTTAACATTTTTAACAATTTCTGAATGTGCTGTCTCCACCCTTCACCATAGTATTTTGCATACATCTGGGATTTCTGGGTCTGTTTCTCACAGCAGTGTTGAGAAAATTTCATGCTTTCACATTTTTCAGCTGTAATACTATTTACTTTGAAGAGAACTGAATATCCTCTAGTATTCTGCCAGGTCCCTCTCTAGACTTCCACACTGAGGTAGTTTTATTTGATCCTTTTATGTGAAAGATTAAATTTGCTTGTGTTGTATGGTGAGATACCAGTACTTATTTTCAGGGAATTATCTCATGGAATGTTCTGTGTTCTAAATTATTTGCACCCAAATCCAAAATGCCAGGAGCCTTTGTTTCAGGAACAGAACTTCTGATTTGCTCATGTGGTTCCAGGGAAAGTCCATTCCCCAGTATTTACATATGTTCTCCATCTTCCATTGAGGAGTCAACCCCTTAATTCTTGCTTATAAAAAATATAAATAATTAAGATTATTAATATTCCAAAGCTAAATGGATACACTTACATTGAGTCGATTGCTGGGAAGGAATTCACTGAGATATTTTGAATGTTCATTGGTTTTCAGATATATGAGTTTAAACTGAATTTAAGGCATTTATTCCAAAACTTTATGCAATTTAGTATTTCTTAACTTTCTGAAACATTTATTTAATTTGCCATATGAATGCTATAGGTATTTCAGAGCTTGATCACACTTTCTGTGTTCAGACAAATATCCACTGTCTCCAATGAGCAATTTTTACATTTCTCCTCTGTGATAGGAGTTTTGACTGAGGAGGAGAAGCCGGATCAGTCCCACATGTTGTAGAGACTTAAAATCAGGAATTAATATGCAGCAGAGCTATGACAGTGGCTTTAATTCTACTCACATTAATTTTCACTGTTATTATTAATTAAACCCTGAAAATCAGGGATTTAATGGAAACTCTGACAGACCTTTAATTATAGCATTTCAACAGACTTATAGTATAGGATGTCCTCTACTAGTGCACAGGACATTCTGTACTTGAGAGGGTATAAAAAGAAGTCAGAGTTTTTGGTGTACTTTATGTTAAGAATATTTTTTTAATTCTTGATTGATTTTTGCTCAGCGTTGTCTGCTGCATCTGGGTGAGTTACACAGACTGAATATTTTAACTGTTGTGTTCAAGATAAAACAGAGTTTTATTTTTTTTAATGCAATTGCTCATTGTTGTTCAAAACCATCTGTCATTGTTTTAGGAGAATAGGTTTCTCACCAGCTGTTTGTGTGGCAGAGTGCATTATGCTCACAGATACATCTACGACTTAAATTATTTAGATTGCAAATTTCTGACAGGAAGAGGGACCCTTTTTTCCCCCTGTTTGTGTGCCATGTACCATAGTGGGGCCCTAAGCAGAATCCCTGTGTGTACTCATAATATACCTCCGAAAACTGGGAAGGAGGTACAGTCTGAAAATCTCAATACAGAGAGAGACTTGAAGTATTTGTAGCTCTTCACAAGAATTATAGCTAAAAAATGAATTATTTTGGAGAAGCTGAGTAATGAGTTTTTAAATATTTTTTATTAGGTAACAACTGCTGTTTAATCTATTAGCCGCCTGTTCTTTTGATTAGATAACAGAACCATTAAAGAAACAACTAAAAATATCTATGTTCTAAAATTAATAGGGAAGAGAATTTGAGGAAGTTCCATAATAGAAAGGATTTCAACTTTTCTTTACTAATTCTGAGATGTCTAAATTTGTATAATATACAAATTTATATATACAGTATACAATTAAATAATTAGTATACAATTTTTGGATTCTTTTTTGTTTAATGTGAACCACTTCTAGAAACATTTTAGGCAGCTAAAAAGTTACTTTTTGCTAGGAATCTAGTGAAAACTGTGTGCATTTGCATTGCATATTCCATCCAAATGTACCTTTCATGAGGTTCACTTTCATAGATTTACATAAGCAGGAACGTGAATCACTGAATAGAACCAGTGATTCCCTCTGCATTGAAAACCATCACTGAGAGGAAACAGCCTCTAAGAATCAAAAACTTCTGGATTACCTTAGGGATGATAAACACATGAGTGGCTGTGATCAGAAGTTGTTCTGAGATCCCAGTTCCAACATTCTGATTGGCTTTTCTCACCCTGATTGCCCTGAGTGAGGCAAAAGTTACTGGTGTGAATAAAGCTTAAACAGACACAGGAAGGCAGGACTGTTCTCTTCTGCACAGGCAGGATTTCTCTTGGCCAGGCACAGAAGTGGCTTAAAACTCTGCTAAAGTGCTGGCCCAAGGGCTCACATCAGCACAGGGCAAGATTGCCAGCTCCTGAAACCAAAGAGGGATCACAGTGCCCTGTGCCCCTTGCCAGGGGGGGAACCCAGTGCTGAGCACCTCCTGCTCACCCTGTGCTCACATGAAATTAAGACCCAGAATCCAAACTTACATAAGCAAACGATTCAGTTGGTTCTTTTCTTCCCTACTCAGCTTTGAAATGAACCCAGCAGAGTTTCAGAGCTCTGTGGTTTGTTTGCAACCTATATCTATTTTTACCCCTACTGATGGTTTTTCATTCTCCTATCTATCCAGAGCCTTTTTTTTTTTTTCATTAATGGACATTTGAAATACCTCTTTGTGAAACCATTTTTTCTTAACTGACAGCCACAGTCTCTCTCTGCTTCTGTTACCCCACTCTGGCATTTATTCAGCCATCTTCTCAATCAGTTAAGGAACCTCAACTCCCAGAAACCAATCTTACCAAAAAAACCGGATGTTTTTCACCTGGTTTATTTCTGTGAACTGAAATATGGAGGTAGAGGAAGAGCAGGAGGGCTCCCCATGGTGGCAGGGAGCTGTTGGGTTTTCAGGGCTGTAGTGTGAAACAACAGCCTGAGGGCTGACCAGCACTGTGTGTCTCTAGTCCCTCGCATGAATGCAGTGTGAAATAAAATGAAACATATGACCACTAAAAAATATATATGCATTTTATGTAAATTTAGGGGAAAAACTCCTTATGTAAATTTAGGGGAAAAATAATTGCTTTGAGTCATTAGGAAAGCTGCTTTAGAGTGAGAACTACAGAGACTTCTTCTTAGCAGGACCAGCATTGACTGGCTGGGTTTAGCCAAGCTCTGGGGATGTCAGCTCTGCACCGAGCTGTTGTTAGCATTAGGAAATTGCCTGCTGTGTGGATGGGCTTAATGCACTATTATACGGTGTGGATGCAAATTTAATGGGCTTGAAAATACAGAAATTGAGCCTGAAACCTGTAGGGCATGTCCTTGGCCCAAACTAACCCACACCACTCCTAAGCAGAGTCAGTCTAGTCAGGTATTAAAGCAGTGGCTGATTAGAATCGGGACCCCGTTACTTAAAAAAGAGCTTTGGCTGGGCAGGTGCCCACAATGGCTTTTTGATTTTTTTCTTTCTGTATTTGTATATTTTACAGGGAGCAGAGCAGCCATCCATTTAAATGCACATGAAATACAAACTCAAAGTGTTAAAATGGCATTTAGAAATAGCGTAACAGTACAGACAACGTTAAAATAATGCAATTTGAGAAGGTGTCCTTCCTCACGCAGTAATGGGATTGCCGCTGTTGCTCAGCACATCACAAGAAAGTTTTATCTTAAAAGAGCAAAATAATATCATTAACAGAAAATTAAACTTAAAGTCACCATGAACTATGGACTTAAAAGACCCTCAAGAAATGAAAACCAATTGTCTGTTGGAAAACCAGGAGGTCAAGTAGTCATTGACCAACCAAAAGCTGCACCGACTGCTGAAACGTACAGTACTTTCAAATCCAATTAACTGTTTCAAGCAGACAGTCCTCATTTTCTCTTTCATCAGGAAGGGAAATTTGCAATCATATATTCCAATGAAAGTTAAGTTGTTTTGATCTGATAATTGTCAGATGTATTTATCTTAATTTGTAAGTTTTTAATGCTAAAGCTCCAAGCTGTTCAGATATAACAGAAGTACTGGGAAATGAGGTACAAAATGCTGGAATTCAAATTAACCTAAATCCTTTCTATTTTTCAACATTAATGGAATCCTCTAGAGTCCTGCTGATATATATTAAAATATATTTATTGGTTAATTTGGTAAGAAGGCAGGTCAGAACGTTTACAACAGTGGCATAGAATTGTATAGAGATGCAAAATTTTTCAAGAGAGCAGAATTTTTTCAAAAACGCTGACTCTAGCTGTCACAGCCCTGCCTTGGTTAAATCCAGTGGAGAGATATGAGGACTTTCTAATTTGCTTTCCCTCTATTTTAATAATAGCTGTGCATAAGTAATTTATGAAAGGCCAACCAGGCAGTGGGCAACAGAAAATTAAACTCATTTTATCTGAAAGCAGGTGGATTTCTATATATCATTAGCATGCATAGAATTCTCACAATGTTATTTCTCATACTGATGGAATGTAACCAAATAATATATGAGTTTTTTGCTTATGCACGAGTGAAATTTTTAGATAAAAGTGCCAGCCCCAATGGCAATTTTCTGCAAAACGAAAACTAATTCTGCGAAGCTTCTTATTACTGGGAAGACTCATTTGGCTTGCATTAGAGACTGACATAAGTGACTTTAGGATTTTACTAACAGATTAGATGAGATGTGCTATATGCAGTAATATCATTAGAGAATGTAGCAGCAGAAGCAGAAGAGTTTGTGGCACTTAAGGACACTGGCACAAGTAAATTGTTTTCATTTATGACAAGCATTTAAATGATTTTTTTTTCTCCTGATGAGAATATGTTTTAGTTTTAGGTTTCCCTCACCCTTCCCTAAGACTGAAAAAAAAGCTTCTGCCTGAATTCTTGCTTATATTATTTCAGCCCCTGATACCCAATCTATTGTATATGCTTGCCTTATCATCTGTATCACCTTGAGAAGGCCTAGATTTTTATGAAGAAAACAGTACTAAAGCTAAATAAATATATTGTCAGTGTTATTATTATCTAAATAAGGCAAGAGAAGCAAACCACATATTTCTCTACTTGCTGTATTTTCACTATTCGTTAACAGAAATATATTTGGAATCTCTCCACATAGCATTCAAAGTATTTTAAAACAGCAACAGATAAGCTGCAATCATTTGACTTAATCAAATTTCTTACCTCATAAAAGTTTGTTAGGAGTTTGTTGTTTTTAATTATGACACCCAAAGGTATATCCTGCATAAGACTTTTTCCACTCTTACATATTGTTTAAAAATAAATGGCATTTGCCAAGCAGTATTTTTCTCTGAGACAAGAAGGAGTAAAGGACCATGCTAATTCCTATCCCATATAATATAATTTTATAAGATGAGAATGAAGGTGAAACTTTCAATTTTAATTTTTTTTTTAATTCAAGAAGCAAGAGTAGCAGATACTGGGTGTTAGCAGATACTACTCTTTAATGGTTGTATTGGCTTGTTCTGCCAACTTTGTAGTTTGCAATATATTTTGTTCACATTTGAATTTCATAAAAGAGGGAAGATATGAGTTGTGTTGTTGGAACCAATAGCACTGACCCAAGTCATATGACAGAGATAGTCCTTTGTAACCCTGGCCCGTGTGAGGTGACTGTGTCCAGCTGTTCTTAAGCTGTTTATTCAGTTTCTCCTATCAGCACTCATGTATGTCACACTTCCATGACTTTTTTATATTACATGACTATTTTATTGGTTTACTTTGATAGTAAAGTTTATTTTGTCCTCCATAGTCAGTATTTTTACGGAGCTGTCTTGACTACCAAAGGCCCTGAGGAACAGAAAAATAAAATCCTGAGGTAAACTGCATGGGTGTAAATGAAGAATGACTGTGTTTACATCTAATCTGGGTGTATAGTGCTTTAAAAGCTGAGTTTTACCCAATGTAACCAATACTGAAAACAGACTTGATACTAAAGAGAACCGTAAGTTCTCTGGGGAAATGCTGATGTTGGCTATGGTGAGGCAGATGCAAAATTCTTGTGCTGGAGTCAATGGATTTCCTTGAGCCATTGCTCAGCACAAACAGGGACAGAGCTTGGCTCTGCTGTGCCATGGACTCAGCCAGTGAATTAAAGCATAAGGATCAGAATTGCAGTGGTAACATTCAAATGTATATATCACGTACTCTGCTCCATAAAGTCCCTCCCTGTTGCATTTGCCACTGTTAGCAAATGTGTAAAAGAGAGAGAGGAAATAACTGAAGAAATATAAAAAATCTGAAACTTCTGTTGAGAGGTTCATGGACATCCTACCAGCATCTGCTGAGATCTGGCTCCTGCTGACACAGGAGAGCTGAAGTAGAGGGACAGAAGGATGTCCTCATTCCAGATCAGTCCTTCCCCATTCTGTGCCACCTCACTAACAAATAAACTGACCAGTGGTAATTTTTACTGTTAATGCTAGCAACTAGCATAGAAACTTAGGACACAACTGTCTCAAGGATCTCAGACCTGAGTAAACACTAAGTCTGTTTGTTACAGATAATTCTGACCAAAATTATCTGAAATTCCATCTTAAAGTGAGTTAGGTTCTCTGCCCCCACATTCTCTACCAGAAAGCTGATCTAAAACATCCCTCCATGAAAAATTTTGACCAACCAAATATAACAGCAAGTTTGTTCCAGTGCTGGCTTCTTCCTTTTTTAACTTTGTCTAAGTCAAATTTTATAGAAGCCCTGCACAGTACCTCTGGAGCTCCGCCCTGCTATTCCACAGACTGCCCAGGTACTTCCTGAGTCTTCTGGCATTATCTAATTGTACATTCAAACAAATATCTCTTAGAAAAGCCAGTTCACCTCCTTCAGTGCTAGGAAATGCTTTTTTCCTATATAATATTCCCATTTTCTAACAGCCTTCTGATAAACAAAGGGGCCCTACAGGGCAGTCAGAGAGGGAATTTTGACAATAACATGTAGTGATGGGATAAGGGAGAGTGACTTCAGACTGGCAGAGGGCAGGGTTAGATCAGGTATCAGGATGAAATTCTTCCATGTGAGGGTGGTGAGGCCCTGGCAAAGGTTGCTCAGAACAGCTGTGGCTCTTCCATTCCTGGAAGTGTCTAAGTTCAGGTTGGTGGGGCTCTAATAAACCTGGTATGGTGAAAGGTGTCCCTGCCCGTGGCAGGGGGTTGGAATGAGGTGATCTTTAAAGTCCCTTCCAGCCCAAACCATCCTGTGATTCTGCGATTTACCTTTGATGCTTTACAGCTTTGCATAGTGAGGGCTTCAACACTCAACTGGCCTTAACTGTGAGGCTTCTGTAGGGTAGTACAAAGTGTTTATGTTGATTTTAACAGTGATCAGAGCATCAACAAAAGATAGAAGTGAGACCAGAGTAAGTAGATAACGTGGTGGAAAAACATCAGAATAATTTTTCATTGCAAATGGACTAAAAGAAGGTGTACAGTTTTCTCAGTTTGCAGCTTCTTTTTTATCATCATATTTTATTCCCTACTCAGAACATCAAAGTCAAAACAAGTAGATGGATATGTATTTATTTCCCCCCACTTTCATTTAATATACAAATTTGGCAGCCAGCAAACAAAAAGTATTTTCACTGCATTATTAAAAACTGAAAAATAAATACTATATTTTTAATCTTAAGCATTTTAAAAATGGAAGGAGATACCAGTGAGTGTCAGTAAGCCTAGCTCTAAGTTGCTTGTGTTGACATACTGCTGAAGGCTAAAAACAGCTTATAGAGATTTTATTTGTTTATAGGGCAAATTATAAAATGTTCCACTGAAATAAGTAATGACAATTTTTGTCTACATAAATGTGCATGTAAATGTAATGATGTTTGTTGTCATTTCAACATGACTGCCATTATTGAAATAGAAGAGCCAGTACTAATTCTTGCTGTCATATTTCTTAAAAAATGAAAATAAGGCATTTAAAGAAGCGTCAAGGTTTTCAGTGTAGATCATTCATCTCCTGCATGCTCTTAGAATAACACCCTCAGCAAAACAGACAGACAAAAGCTAACTAGAGTTCTGCTCTCTAATCTTTTTAAGAAACATACATTTGAAGATATTTTCCAACTTCAGAGTGTTCTGGAACTCAGCGAGACCTTAATGAATAAGATGAGAAGTTTTGTCATTGTCTCAAAGGTTGTGTAACCTGGACATGGGGTAAAAACTGCAAAAGTCTGCCTTTGATCTCACCAGCCTAAAGAAGCCTTTGCCTTTTTTAGCTGAATAGTTGGATGTGCTGTGCTGAGCTCTCATGGTGCCCACCCTCCTGCGGGACTGTACAGGATAATAATTGACAGTGACATGAAGGCCAAAACCCCCTCCACACTGAGCTTCTGTGTGATTTGAACACAACACCGTTTTCACAAACTCCTTGGAATTTGTCCCTTTTTTCCCCTTCCCTCATCAGTCCTTGCCCGTGGCCAGTTGGCTGCAGCATGATCAGGGATGGAACAGAAAAGTACCATTACTAGATAACAATGACTATTTTGAGTACCTTATATGGCTCAGTAGATTTAAGAGTTGAGAAATCTTGAATTCTAATCTTGCCTCTTCCACCAAAGTGGCGCATGACCCCAGGCAGTGGTGGGCAGGGAGGGTGCTGTTACCTGTTTTTTGAAGCAGCATCTTAATTTTTTTGTGCCTAAGTAGCCACGACTTTAAAAGGCCTGAGTATTCATACAGCTTGAAAACAATTTCAGCTTAAAACTGCAAGCATGCAAAGTCTTTGAAAAGAGATGTCTCACATGTTCCAGAAACAAAAACCTGACTTTGAAGCATTTCCTTTTCTCCATGCCTCAGTTTCCCCCAGGTTCCAGCAGGATGAGACAGAACCTGTGTGAAGAGGGTAAGAAGGATACAAATTTCTTAATATCTGTGAGAGACTTTGAACATGTGAATGATACTAAATATTACCATGTGCTTTTTCACTCCAGAGGCTCCCAAAATGTTGTGCAGTGGGACAGACAGCAGACCCTGCACCACACTAGAACACAATCATTGACAATTTCTGCAAGGTAGGGGTTCCCTCTTCCAGTGACTTTCTGGAGCAGCAGGGCAGGGTCAGGGATACAAGGCTGTTTCCCTCATGGAGTAGAAAGCTGGAAGATGAAACTGTAGGTTCAGATGGACCCAGGAAGTCTGTGCTGGGTTCTGTCTAGGTTAATCCAACAGACCTTTTGCTAAATATAAGAAACATCTCTAAGAGATAATAACACAACACCAGCAATACTCCACACAGAATACAAGACTTAGTTTGGGAAAATAGCTCTGATAGAGGTCCTAGACATAGCTCTGATCATAAAACTCTGGAAAAATATTGGAAAAGTGTTCTTCTTCCCTTTTAAATTGATTGACTCCCCAGACACTGCTTTAATTATTCATGCAGATGATGCGGTGTTTTGTGCAGCAGTTTCTGGGAATGCAGCACCACGGAGTGCTCCCTGATTGTTACTGTCATCACAAACTGCCCACCATCCTTCGTCTTATGTAAATTTAATTCCAAACACACCACTTCATGCTTTATTATCTCACAACAGCAATTGCATTTGGCCCTTTGATTCATCTGTGGAGAATGCATTATGAAGCAAAGCATAAATATCATAAAATGGTTAGTTCATGGGGCTTCTAATTTCAGGAACATCACAAAATGCTAATTCGTAGACTTCATACTAGCACGAAAAATATATTTCAGTGGATGTCGTGAGGGTAAATCCCTGCTTTCGTCCTTCACTTGGAAAATGCTGCAGCTTAAAGAAACTTAAAAGCTCTAATAAAACTTAGAGCCAACTAAATTGCTGGAATGTTCAGCTACACTTCAGTGTATTCTGAGTTAAAAAAAAATGAAAAGAGCCTTCAAAATAATCTAGAAGGGAACTAAAAGAAAGAACAGGTTGCATTTTCTTCTCTTTTACCTGTGATATGTTATGGGTTGCAGTTCTGAAAAAGTTGTGAAACTGCTCCTACCAGGACATTTGCTAATTGTAATGGTACCGAACCACAGCAAAATCAACTCAATTTTACCAAGTGCTTCTCAAGAAGGAGAAAAGCCAGTGCCCTTAGGAAGAAGCCAGAGGTATCAGTGTGCATTTCCAATGACTGTGTGGCCAAAGCAGGAAGTCTGGACGGGCTGGGAGAAAAGAGTATTGAGTAGAAAAACATGATATTCACTGCTTACAAACACCACTCTTGTTCAGTGCTTTTTTCACTTAATGAAGCATGTGTGCAAACTCCATCCACTCCAGATGTTGCTCCCTCAATTTGTCCCTATTTTCAAGTACAATCCATTTTGGAGATGCATGGGCTAGGCAGAGACATAGGTTTATTTTGGCTTGAATGCAACACCCTAAGTAGCAGAAAAAGTTCAGGCAAAATTTCCCAGCTGTGAGAGGTAAGTGTGGGGTGTGCCTGTGTGAAGGAACAAGGGGATGGAGGTGGGCTGGAAAGCTGGCTGGGCAGGCTCTGGGCCAGCACTTACACAGCCCATCAATAGGTGGTAGTGCCTTGCTGGAATTTATGAAGTGATCTTTGCAGAAAATCATTTTCTTTTCAGCAGTTACCAGCCCAGGACACTGAATGCTACTTTTTGATTTTCTGACTCATTTGCACTTAATTCTTCCTTTTCTGCATTTTAACAAATATGTCATGATATTTAGTGTTGTTTGTACCTTCCCAGCAGCAACCAAAAGTCATGAAAAGCCCTGCCCATAATGAACAGCTCAGTGTGAACTAAGTGAATTTATTTCACTTAGAGAAACCCCAAGCCCCTGGGACTCCTTCCTGCTGCCCCGAAGGAGCAACCTTTGGACCATCCCCAAACATGTCACACTCCTGTGTGTCCTTAGGTCCACCCACCTGCCCTGTGAGGCTGGAGCTTGCATTTTAGATCTGTTGGCCATTCCATCTCTGTTGGGGCCTGAAGATCCTTTTGCAACCAGTGAAAGACTTGTCAGCTTCTGCTTTTCTTGTCCATTAATTGTAAAACTTTTCTAAAATCAGAATGAAATAATTTTGTTACACAACAAAATTTACCAAGTGTTTTTGTGTCATGTTTCCTGTCTGGTAACTAGGACAGCAAGTTCAGCCTGTGGATGTGTGTATGGATGTGGTTCTTTCACGAAAAATAAAGCAAATTTACCTAATTAGTTCATATTTCTGGAAGCATAAATCTGAAGTATTCTGCTCTTAACCATAATTTTAAATTTAAACCCAACATTGTTTTCTAGCCCATACTCATAATCACTTGAAAATTAATGAAGTTAGATTGTTGACCGGTGCAGATTGAACCTCCTTTTGCTGGGGTGCACAGACATCTATGATTTTTAGTGAGGATATTGTTCTCTCAAGACTGTTTATGCAGCACGGCCATTGTATTCCTCAGTAGGAATTCTGATAAAAGCACATCTACTCCTGCTCTCCTGCAGGCAGTTATGTTTATATATGTAAGTAAGAAAACGCTAATCCAAATTTTTATTTTTTTTAAGTGGAGATAATAGCAATTGGAATAGGGAAGAAGTGAGATCCTGCACCTTGCACAGGCAGCACTATTTTTTTTTTTAGATTTTGGATCATATTTGCTTAGGATCAGAACATTTCTTTGTGTAATGTGGCAACCTGGATTTTTGTACTGGCTATCAAAACTGTTGAGTTTGTAATTTTAGTCTCTACAAATCGTCATCATTATTTACTCTTAGATGAATAATTTAGATATGTTACTTTTACGAAGACTGGAAGGAAAATTGAGTCTGTATCTCCAACAGCAGCAGAGAGTTTGTAAATTGTATTAGGATGGAGTTTCTGAAATCCGGTCAGTGCTGTAGATTATTTTATAAATGAATGGGAAAAGGTGAAGTATATTTATCGCAAGGTGCATTTAAATTTTCAAACCTGTAGGTAACTTTAACTTCTTAATATTAATAACATTGCATTGGTAGGAGAACAAACTTGCTCACCTTGTGTTTTTATATTTTCTTTAATTTTGGATATTGCAAACAACATAGGCATGGAAAGCCATAATAGCCCATGATTTCTAATATTGGGTAAAGCACAAATATAAAATATACTTGAAGCTCAGCTCTAAGTAGATTATAAACATTTAATATAGAATGTTATCATAATATTCAGAGCACCAAATTGCAGACTTCTGTCACCCACTTTCAGGCATGCTTCTGAAGATCATAGTTAATTCTGCTGATTTATGGTAATGCTGTAGCACTATCATATGCAGCATCAGAAACCACTAACAAGCTTAGTATAAGCTTGGACTGAAATGGTTTGAGGTTTAAATTTCTGTAACGATTATAAACTAGAGGGAGTGAAATCCCACTTCAGCAAAAAAAATAAAAGTGTCTTGTTACAATTCAATATTGCATCCTCTCTCTCTCCCCCTCTCCTTCCAACCCCCCTTACTTTCTCTTCTCTCTTTAGCTTCTCTGAGGAGCCATATTTGAGGAAAGTAATTTTAAATTGTGACTGGCATTTTTAAATTTAAAAATAATCCTTTTTGTATGGTAATGCGCTTTATAATTAGGAGACACAATGCTAGCATTTATTAGAAGTAGAAAAAAGCTCAGCTGAAAAGTATTAAAATCAACTAGATTTTTTTTGCCCATTTCATTTGAAATGATAGCTATTTATAAAACAAATCTGATGAGTTTGCCAACCCTTTCCATAAACATTTTAATAACATCTGTCATATTTGACTGTCTGAGGGACACTATGGACTGCAATTACCATAAATCTGTTGCAAAACTCCCTCTGAACATAGGGTTAATAGGAAGGTGTGCAAAGAGAAAACATTACGAACCAGAACTTTAAAGAATGTAAATCACAGCGCTGTTGCTCCAAAACCCAGTCAAAGGAACTGCATTAATTTGGAGCTGTTGGGAATCCACCTTAGGTAGCTCTCTGTTCATATTGGGCCCCTCTCTCCTGTGCCTGTGTGAAAGCTCTGCCCAGGAGCCATTTCTGGCATTCTCAGGAGCATTTCTGATGCTCCACTGCAAATACAGAACTTCAGGAGCCTTGTCATTGGTTTAGACAATATACTGCCATTTTCAAGTTCCATATTACCCACTCCCATCAGCCAAAATTGGTTTTTGTCTCTCTAGCCGTATGAAAATGTAAAAATTGCCCAACGTTTTGAATGGGTTTGAAATGTTTACGTTGTGGACATCAGATTTGATAGCAGCAATCAAATAAAGATTTCTGAGTATCAAATCCTAAAGAAGGATGGGTTTAAATTATCTCAGTTTGGGCAGGTAAAAATAATACAAACCACCACTGCTTTTCCTCCCACCCCACAGTGCTGTCATTCATGAAAATGAAGGAAAACCAGTTACATTTCTCCGTTTTTTTTTTTTTTTTAATTTTTTTTGTGTAGCTTGTCCTGAATTGATTGTTCTACCTTGGTGCAACCTCATTGATTTTGTAGAGTTCTGTTAATTGTTTCTATCTTCTAGAAAACAAATCATTATGAAACAATGGTGATAAGTTTATTATACTGAGTCAAATTCAGGCCTAGCTCTTGACATCAATGGGAAATTTGGGAAGGCAAGGAAAAAAATCGTTATCAATTCTTTGTAATTTATGGAAGCTAAGCCACATCTTGTTTACAGTAATCCTAATTGTACCTCCATATTGCCTATTTCATTCCAAATGCTTAAAAAGAGGTACCGTGAGTTACACAAAACTCCTAATCATTTTCACTAGCACTTTTTTTCCAAGTAACTTCTGTAGAATTTTTCATCTGAATCCAACAGTAGCTGACTATATGGGATGCGTTTTGCCTTCATCGTGTGGAAATCAGTGCAGTCACCAAAAATGTTATATGATCAGAGTCCACAAGAATCGTGGGCTCACAGGCTTCAGCACATCTGTTTAAGGAGGCACATGGAATCCAACCACTGCCTGTCTGTTGAACAGCTGAGAAAGGGAATCAGCCCTTCTGGGATCTGAACCTGTGTCTCCAAGTTGTTCAGTTGCTTTGCACCTCCTGCCAAGGATATTGATGCATCCAGTGGTCAAAGATTTTACTATAAAATCTGATCTAAGGGGTCCTGTTTCTTTTTCTCCATCAGCCTAGCAGAGATGAGAGAAGGAAGCCAACCAGGTTCAGTAAGATTTGGGAGGGCTCATCATCTGGTGCTGAAACACTGACTCCACATGCTACAGCTTTCTTTTCAGGATGTCACTCTCCCGCCTCCACACTCACCACCAAACAAACATAGAAATCTACTACTGTTCTCCCCATGCACTCCATTTTCTTCCAATCTGAGAGCCATTTGTGTGTATAATTGAAAATTAGCAGTGCAGCTGTTTGAAGAGAGTAATTTATCACAGCACATTGTTCGCTCCTGACACTTTAGACCTGGCTCTAACAAGGCAGTGGTTGCTGGGGGTTGAGCTGCAGAAAGTGATTCGGCTGTAATGCCGCGTTTCCCCTGCTTTGTTGCTAATTGTAGCCTCTTTTTCTCCATTGAATTGGGAGTTGAGTAAAAGAGCTTGTTTGCTCTGTGCGACGAGGCTGCCAGGGCCGCTTGGGCTATTATCACAAGATACTCTTGATCTTTTGAAAAGCAGGAAATAGAATTTTTCTCCAACAGGGAAAGTAATTTGCGATGCGTCCATTAGTTCTTCATTAAAGCAAGATTAAATTGCACGGCAAATCACATCTGTGTTTGGATGATTAAAGGGTGGCATTTTAGAGGCCAAAACTAATTACTAGCCAAAATGAATGGGAGTGAAAAAACAGTCATGTTTTTACATTAGATAGTGTGGCTTGTAATTAGATTCAAGCTAATTCCACTATTTCTTCTCATTTAATGAGATGAGCCTGTCCTCATCTTTTTCTAGGCCATGCTAACAGCCCCAAATGTATAATTTTGATAATACTGAGAGTTTACTTTATTGAAATTTCTTAGCTACCTGCCACAAGTGACTGTTCTGTCTAGTGGTGCTTCATTATACATCAACACAAGCTACTGTGCATGGCCCAAGCAATATCTCAGGCAATCTCTGTGCATTTGTTTATATGCATGTACATTTACATAGCTATGAGTTGGTGTGTCTGTATATGCACACACATATATAAATATAATGCCCATGGTTTGTGCCTATATTCTTCTTGAATGAATACAGAAATGTTTGAAAGAGTATGGAAGAAAGGAAAGGAGCTCTTTCCATATCCAGAAAGTACAAATCTCCTCATAAAATTCCTTTGATTATAGAGGTTTGTGGAGGTAGCTTTTCTTTAGGCATGAGAAGAAGGAGGTAAATAGGGGCATCAAGTGGTGAGTGATTGAAATAACACAGTTATTTCCTACATTTAAAACAAAATGAGGTTTTGCTCGTTATTACAGCAATAACTCTCAGTAGACCAGAACTCACAGCTAATTCTAAATAGCCAAGTAATTCATTGACTTGAGGATATATTATGTTCCTAAGATCAACATTTCTTGTTTCTCATAAAGAAACAAGATGCTGCCAATGAAATGCAGTGCTATTTATCCTCTTTTTGGATTCCTGTCTTGAGAAGGAAGGAGGTGTAAAGGGCCACAAATTGGATGAATATGAGGCCAAGAGTAGAGATATTTCACTTGATTCTTCTTGGGGATTCTCTGGAAAACAATAGGTTTTTACCAACAGGTTTTTTTAACAATGGTTACCTGTTTCATAAGATTTCATTCAGTTACTTCCTGAGAGAGCCCCAGGCATAGCCATGTGTTCATAGACCTCAGGTAAACACACTGCTAGGGATGCTGAGAGGTAGCTGGAGCAGGGCAGAGGAGGAGGAAAAGTTCAAAGACTAATTGATAGTAGGCGTGTTCTGCAAAATCTTCTGCCTGTTGCTTTATTTTTGTGAGCTAATTATGGGTATGTTAATACCTTTAGTGTAAGTGTATAATCAGTCAATTGCAGGGACTTAAGTACCCTCTTTTGAGCATATATTTGATGAATAAGTGGAGTGTGGATTTCCTTTTTCTTCCAGTTCCCAAATTGGTTTTCTTTAGAGATCACCAATGCTATTCTAAATGGAATTTGCCTTTGTCTGTCCTTGCTATTCCCTGAACCTTTGCTGTTGGTCACAGTCAGGAGACAGAAGAACAGCAGAGACCTTTCATTCAGTCCAGGCTGGCAATTCCTATGTTCTTGGCACTCTCTGGTGGATTACACAGTGCAGGATGCCCCAAATATACCATCATGGAGGACTGGTGAAAAGGCCATAAACTAATTTATAATGTAGAGTTGTATTTTGATAAAGTACTCACTTGAGCAATACCAAAGAGTTACCACTACCTTGAAAATTCTCTTCACTCACAGTAATTTATTAAGGCATTTTTTTCCTAATTTTTCTTTCCATGTCTTACTGTCTACTGTGAAACTTAGAAGAGTCAGCTGTTGTCCATTTGTTGGCTGCATTATTTTCACTGGATCATTGATTTATATTCACTATATCAGATTGCCATTAAAGATGATACTTATAAATAAAAGCCATGAAACTTCTCCTGGCACAATACCACAGAGGCCATTAAGCTCACTTCTGATTAAATTTTAGAGATTTGGGGTTTCTTCTAGAGAAGCAATGATGCATTCCAGGATTGCCAGTTTCATCTGAATTTATGGACATTATGCAAAACAAATTGTGAAAGTAATGCAGAAGTTCCAGAGAAGGAGAAGCTGAGTTTCTTGACTGCAAATTGAAAATGCAATTACAGAGAAGCCAAGTTCCCCTTGACCATGGGGTCCTTTCCTTCTTCTCACTTAGGAACTTTCCAACTTAGCCACAGACTGGCTTCACTGTGTTTTGCCCCATGACATTACTTGTAGTTGCTTCCCCAAGCTGCTAGTCATCGCTTTTGTCTCAGATTTCCAACATGAATTTGGGGTTTTTTTTCTAACTTTTTGTTGTTTGATTGATTGATTTTAGTCTGATAAAAATGAGATTTTAGTAACTCAAGTCTCCACTATATATTATTTCTGTTTCCCTGGTGATTGGTTTCACATTCTTGACTAATGAACATGAAACTCATGGTTTAGTTTTAAAGACTATTTAATATCAATGTAATAATCAGAAGTTGCACTTGGAACAATTTTAAACAGCATTTTAAAGTTATAGTGCCATTTTATTACATACATAACATAATATCCACATTACATCTTTCTGCTGCAGTTCACATAGATCAATAACATAGATGAAAAGCTTTTGAGTGTTTAATCTAAAATACTTTATTCTTTATGTTTTAGGGACCCATGCCATTGCACCTGGATTTGAATTCTCCTAATTATAGAGAACCTTGCTTGCTAAAACAATGAGAGAAAAGTGTCCATTCATCATTGCTTGTACCCAGAAGAATTATGACTGACATTCCTGCAGGTATTCTGGCAAGCTAAAAGGCCTCTTACAGCTAATAGGAGTGACTAAGATTATTTTGAAGACAGAAGGGTTCTATTTTGCTCTAAAGACAACTTATATTTTCTAAATTCGGGATTGCAGATTTCCGAACTTTTCTGAGCCCTCTGCTGACCTTGAACATGTCCTGCAATAATGGAACTGAAGTCTGCAGTAACTGCTTCAAAATCACCTTCATATCCTATACTTTTGTCTTTCTAACATATTCCTTTTAAGCAGTATGTGCAGCTGTGGTGGTTTAGCCCCAACCAGCATCTCAGCCCTTCACAGGTGCTCACTCACTGCCCCACAGTGTGATGGGGGAGGCAGCCAGAGGGTAAAGCTGACATAAACCCATGGGCTGAGATAAAGACAATTTAAAAGGTAAAGCAAAGCAAAACTAGGAATTCCGTCCCATGGGCAGGTATAGACCATCCCCAGGAGAGCAGGGCTCCGTTCCTCCTGACAGTGACTCAGGGAAACAAAAATCATCACCTTGAACATCCCCTGTTCCTCCTTCTTCCCCCAGCTTTGTGTGATGAGTGTGCTGCCACATGGGCTGGGGTATCCCTTGGGTCACTCGGATCAGCTGTGCCAGCTCTGTCCCCTCCCAATCTCATGTGCCCCCCAACCCCTCACTGTTGGATGGGGTGAGGAACAGGAAGGGCCTTGGCTCTGTGCCAGCCCTGCCCAGCCAGAGCTAAAACATCCCTGTATTTCCAGCATTGTTTCCAGCACAAACCCCAAACACAGCCCCACACCAGCTACAGTCTTGCTTATCAAACATCCAGTGCATGCAAATAAACGTCCAAATAACTTTGCTGCAGAGGCTGAAAGCTCAAGAGAGGATAAAAGACAAGTAATTTTTTTATCATTAAAGAGAGGATCCATAAAACGTTACAATTTAAGTAATAGTAAAAGGCCAGATTATCTTCCTTCTCCATACATATAAAGGTCAATCATTCAAAGTCTCCAGATGTTTCTGATTGTTTTCCAGAAAAAGAAGATAACTTTTAAGAGGTTAACACCACTATATATCACTGTATGTATACACAAATAATTATAGAAATCATTGCACATGAAGACCTTAGAGTCCAAGGGAAGAGAAATATATGCGAGATTAGTAGATTACTTGATTTATTCAAAAGATTATAAATTCACACAAAGTCACCACATTTCTGATGGGAGGAATAATAAAATCAGAGAATATACTGAGTTGGAAGGAGATAGCCAACAGAGGACTTGGTAACATTATAATAAGTGTTTGTCTGATTGTGTCTATGGGATGGTGAGAAGTTTGGTCGTGGCCCAAGAAAACTGTGAGTTCAGAAGAAGAATTTGTATGTAAAGAGGTTTTATGGTCTGCAGCACGAGGAAAGGCTCTCTAGGCAAAGATTGCAGGAGAGGTAGAAAGAGGTAAAATAGAAAGTGAGGGCAGCAGCTTTAGCAAGACAGAGACAAGATTTAGCTGGAAGCAAGGAGGGGGAGCCAGCATCATGTGACTCTCCAGCCAGTGTTTGCTGCCACTGGTATTGCAAAAGAAATCTCAGGAATAAAATTTTATTTGAGGTAGAATAATTTATCTGTCATGATCTTGTGTTTGGTGGAGATGCTGTAATTATAAAAACTTGATCAGATCTTCCAGTAACAAATCCTGTATGGTGACAAGTAATATTCAGGTCACACTTCTCCTTTGAAGTTTTAATGGCCACTACAATTTCATGTTAGTCACTCACTCATGTTTGAAGTAGGCGTGCAAAGCCTTGGCTCTCTCCATTTGTCTCTAACTACTTTAGAAGCTTCTGAAGGCACTGAACTCATAAAACTGCAGGCTTCAAAGAGCTTATTCAAAGATTCCATTCTGCTGCTGCCATTTATCAAAGGGGCACTTTTAAAATACATAGCTCTTTATAATAAAATATTTTTTTAAAATATAAACCTGACAGTGGGGATGATTAAAACAAAATCTCCATTGGCTTCAATGGCAGCAGAACCGAGTTCCATGGCTTTAAATATAATATTTATATTTCTACAAATAATGTTATAGTAAAGCCAGTTGATAATATAATGAAGCACAATTCATTTTCCCCTCTTTTTATCCCCCTAATATTTTTTTGGAACTTCACTGTGTGTTTTAACCTTGAACTTTATACCAAATTTTAATTTTAACCCCGCAGTACAGTAACAATTGTCTCTCCCAAAGAAATAGAGACTCTGTTTCTAAGTAGAATGAATTTCATTTTCTGATGCAAACCTGAAGTGTCAGTAGAATGTTAATGTTAGATTGTCATTTATTTAAAAACAAATCTTTATATATTTAAATTTATCCTGAATTTATCAATTCCATGATAGATCCTTCTGAGATCTAGTACATGATTCTAGATAAATCACGTGACACTGTGTTATTTTTTATATTCTTGATTTTATTTTTTATTTATTTAAACAACAACAGCAGGTCTTACCTACATGACATTCACTACATGACATTCACAGGACATGGTCTTCTGCCCAATCCTGATCCCCAAAACACAGCAGGAGACTTTCCATTGACTTTATTACAACAACCCTTTAACACCTCATCTTCTGTAAAGAATCCTGGCCTGTGGGGAAGGTGGAAATTGATGTTTGTGGAATGGGTTTGATATCAGCCAGCAGTGATTTCAGAAATGCATCTTTAGGGTTATAGAGTTCTCCTATTCCTTCCTTAATCCAGCTAGTTTTCTCGTTTGATTTGCTCCAAGAGAGGTCATCGTAACATCACATCTGTTGCCATGGGAATGGCTGTGATTTTGCAAATTCAGCTTTGTGTCTTCATGAAATCAGGCAGAACAAAAGAAATGGGCAATAAGGGGAAAGCCCTTGATTAAGGACCAGGGCAATTTGATTCTAAATTCAGGCCTAAGCCCTTTGTCTTCACTGGGGTAACTCCCCATCTGTTGAAGTTACTCCTTTGCTGTTGTTCCTTACAAGGTTTCCCTGGTAGCTTTGGGAAGGGAATTCCACATGCAGTCTGCTTGAGCATTGCCTGGCCTGATTCAAGCCTCTGGACTCATAGTACAAGTAAACAAAGATAAAATTATAATAATGATACTGTAAACACAGGTAATAACATTTCACTTTTCCTAGCCTGGAGTAATTTCACCATCTTTCCAATTACAAACTACTTTATTATTAAATAATTTCTCTGGTTTGGATAACAATAATTTTTCTAAAATAAAATTATTACTATTTCAGACTACAATTCCCTATGACAGGAAATACACTGGAACACCTAAATGATAAGTATCTGGTAGATGCCCTGTTTACACAAAACTGCAGAATCTGGACTTTTTAAACAGGTGTGTCAAGCTTTTTTTTTTTTTTTTTTTCCTTTGGCAATAGTATTGTTGCTTTAATTTAATTTAATGGAGGAAGATATTTGAGGATTGCACTACATCTACCAGTCATTGTTTACATGGTGTTATTTTGAATTCCTAGCTGTTCCTGGAATACATAGTCCTGCTAGGAAAAGCATGAGACTCTGTTAATGGCTGCTTTAGAATTAACACTATTGCCAATCAATAAAATTCGGCATAGATTATATTAGAGAAATACAGACAATCCATGGTCTGCATAGTTTAGTTGTGAAATATCAGGGTAAATGATGGGCTCTCTGGGAGTGTTGTACAAATTTCTGTTTTATCTTTGCAGAACCATTTAGGAAGGTCAAAATAATGGTATAGTCCTGCACTTAATGCTTTCAACTGGTCTTGTACACCAGTTAAAGAGTTTACCTCTCTGGAGAGAGATATGATTGATTTTTTTTTTCCTGGATAGACAAAACTAAATTCCCTGAGCCTTACAGTCTTGCTTTCAAAATAATTTCAACAAAGTACTGGAACTCTAGGCCTTTTTCCTACTCACATGAGACTCTTTATGGTTAAATTGAGGTATTTATTTGAAAATCCTAAATTTTGAATTTACAATAAGCCATGAAAGGCCCTCTCTGGGAGACTGACAGTCTTGTGAATGCTCAATGCCCTCCCCTACTTCCCCCTCTCCAGATGTTGTTAAACCAAAGATGTGCAAGTTTGGTAAACTCTGGGCTACAAGCTCTGATTTGTTACTTTGATGAAAAAATCTGAGGTGGGCTTTATAATCTATTTATTACAGAATTTGTTGTCAAAGGGGCTTTTTTCTTCAAACTGGGACTTACCCAAATTTCCTCAGATGTCCTCAGATGTTCTGTGCAGTTGCAGTGTAATGTTGGAGATGTGGATGTGCCATAGCTGTGCACACTGTCAAGTTCTCCAAGTTCCTGAAAAATCAGGAAAAAATCAGCCGATGCTTTGTGCTGCATCAGATAAGACCAGGAGAGCACATGGGCTGATTCCTTCTCTGGAGGTTGATGCAGTTTAGACCTTTACAGAGTCAGAGAAAGAACAAGATTGTGATTTTTAGTTCAACAGTTTCATTTCCACCTATTGCACCCAATAATCTCTTCTTCAACCATCAGTCATAGGATAAAGTACTGAAATAACCCCAGGGGTGGGAGGTGGCCTTTTTTTTTTTGTTTGTTTGCTGTACAGTATTTTTAAAGGAAAATCTATTTTAAGGAAAATGTATTTAATCAGCTTTATTGCTTGGCAAAAATACTTTTTCTCTGGAATAAACTGTTGCATAGGAGCATTGATTTCTATGGTTCAAACCTGGCTAATGAATCTGTGCAATGTGAGGCTGATCAGACCAAATATTTATGGTAGAAAGAATAAGGAGGCTAAATCAATTATTGCAGTAAATTGACTGAATATTTTGAGAGCTACTAAAAAAGTCTACTTTTGGAAAGGTGGTATTAGCAAACAGCTACAGTCTCGAACTGGGACCATTAGAAAGGCACACCTTGGCCCAACTGCAGAAAACAAAGAGATAAATAGAACGATGAATAGGTTTTCAAAAATATGGAACTGGAAATATTTTCAAAAATATTTCAAAGCTGCTCCATGAAAAGGGGTGCAGTAGTGTGTCTAGCTAATCTGGCATTATTTTATTAAAACTCAGCTTCAATTTTACTGTTTTATTTCCAGCCCAAAACCACTCTAAAGCTGGTCTTTGCCATTTATAGCATTTTTTCTTATAAATTCTACCATTTTTCTTCATTTTGTGGGATTTACTTATATGATGCAAATATGCACCACTCAGGAAAAATTGTTGAGGTATAAGAGGAAAGCCACATGAGAACAAACAGCTTGAGGACAAAGCTGTGATCACATGGGAGCAGTTCTCACTGAGGCTCTAAATAAATTTTCAAAGCAGGCTTTTGTACCTGATTAGTTGCCATATTTTAATTCCCAAATAAATATTGGTATTCAGTGAAGGATATTTACTGGAGGCACTATGAGTCTGAACACAGTGTCAAAAGCAAAGGCTGTGCTTGTTTAATAATGTAAACAGAATGGGAACCCTCATGTCTGAAACTCTTTGAATCACGTCACAAGAAGATGAAAATACCACTTGAAGTGATGCAACAGGGATCCAGTGTGAATCTGGGTGGGATCTTTGATGCAGAATCAAACTATCAGCTCTGTGCACTGGCTGGACCTTCTCTGCTGATCGGGATTTGAATGCTTTTCTTAAATCTCTTAAGCACTCTGTAAAGTTCTTTGTGTGTTTTTAGCGAAAGATAACACATTGACATAAATTCCATTGTGCTGAACTGTTAACACCAAGAAAAAGCTAAATTGTCAAAATCATGCTTATTGAATAAGTTCAGCCATCTCCTAAGGTAAAAATAACTCACTGTTGAAGAACCAAGATGAAGGCACAAAGACAGTGGCAGATACCCTGAGTGCATTTTGAAATGCAAAAGTGTTGTTATTTAACTAATAAAAAAGGCATTACTCTGAATAGAAACAACTTAGTAAAGGAGATCCAGAAGTGTTATATCCATTCCCAGTAGATACTTTTTTTCCCATTTTTTTTTGGTCTTAACCCAGGCCAGCTTTTAAAAGCCATCAAAATGCCCTGATCTGAATATTTAGAAGTGGTTATTTCTGGACTGCTTCAGTGAAGGAAAACTTATTAGTCCATTAGTTTGAGAGCCAACCTGTACTTCGCATATCAGGGATCAAATGTCAGGAAAGGATTAACAAACTACAGAGAAGTTCTATTCACTGGAAAATTTATCAGAGAACCAAAAGGAAGTGGCACACAAGGTGAGAGTTTAAAAAGAACCATTCCATGCTGAGGTGCCTGGGCAGCTGCTGGTTTCACATTCTGTCAGGCTGAAGCTGAAGGACAGTAAGACTGGCATAGGAAAAAACCTTCTGGAAGTTACAGAAACAAATTATTGATTATTTCTTAAATCTAGAAAAGAACAAAAGCCCCTCAAGAAGCTTGCATAGGATGAATCTTTCTACCAGTGGTGCAATCTTCTGATCTGTTGTCATCTTAAATAGTGAGTTAGAATAGAATATTCTAATGAATAACAAAGGCTCATCATAATTTGGCCAAGATAGGATTCCATGTAAGCTCATAGATAATGGATTACAAGTTGCCACTGCCTCATTTTGTAATTCTCTATTATATCAGTGAAAGTATAACACACCCTGGCTTTTATGCTCACAAGTATTAGGAGAAAATGCAGCATGAAACCCAGAAAAATTGGTTAATAAAAATAATCACCATCAACATAAAAACTTTTTCTTAAAGAGAGTGTCACATATTAGAATTGCCAGATATGAGACCTGTGGATAAAGGAAAGGAAGTTGCCAATGTCTAACAAAAACAAGAGGTCCCAAATGTCAACACAGTCCGAAAAAAAGTAATAAAAATGACCCCTATTTCTTACTGGGAAAAAAAAAAAAAACAAAAAACAAAAAATCAAGATAAATTTCAGACAATGTTTGCTAACAAAGCAATGCAGATAACAGCCTGTTCTTATAAAAGTCAGGTATTATCATTCACTCCTGGGTCAGTTTCACAGGAAAGATTGAAGCTCATGACAAAACTCATGACAGTTTACAATGGCATAGACAGGACAAGCTAAAACAACTACTGGAAGCACTGTTTATGTAGTTTACACACCTTTTTTATTTGGTTATTCAGATTTAACTAAGGTTGGAAGATGACCACCCATTGCCAATGCTTTTGTTGTACCTTTAACACCAAGGCCATTTCTAAGCTTGCATGGAGATATTTTTGTTGCACGATCTCCCACAGCAATCATTATTCAGGGTGATGGCCACTTCAGGAAACTGCTTTTTAGGCCTTTTCTTACATGAAGCAATTTTTATATTAGCCTATCCAGCTTGCAAAGCTCCTATCCATCACCTTCCCATGCTATTAAATGTTTGGGGATGTCCCAAGGCTCCCCTTTCCTCCACTGTGTGAGACACTGTTGATTTCCTCCCAACGCCTGCACATGGCCAGATCTGAGTCCTTCCTTCCAGCCCCACCAGTCTCTTGTCACACTTTATACATGTTGGACCCTTATGGCTCTTCCCTCCAGACTCCTTTCACACCATTATTAATTTTCCTATTTCTACAATGGGAAGACAAGCAGAGATGAGGTATTTTGTTGTCACACTGTATGCTGTTAAATAGCTTTGATCTGTGGACAATTTCAGATCCTATTGTAGCCTCTGGGTCTGCCAGCTCAGTTATCTGAGCTTCATATATTCCCTGTTTAGCCTTTTTTCCCATTGGATTCTGCTTAAATCTGTAAATACCTATGAATTTATGCCTAGGACGCTCTTTGAGAAATGGTGGAGCTGATTGGATGTATTATTCAAAAGTTTCCATGTTCCAGCCTAAAAGACAAACGACACCAACCTGAGAATAAAACCCTGCTCCATTTGGCTCCCTGTTATCTGCAGGAGCTTTCCTGGGGTGAGCTATTTGGAGGCTGTACAGAAGCGTGTGTGACTTTCATGTTGCTATTAAGGTGAGGCCATTATACCCAGGGCTGGGACGATAGTTTGAAAAGACAAAACCAGGACGCTGCCTTTGCTTCACAGGTGGGTGAAAGCAGGCAAGGGGCACAGCCAGAGGAACTGGGAACCAAGAACAGCCAGCCAGAGAAAGTTCTGTGATCAAAGTCCAAGGAAAGGGTTTTGGTTTTTTTTTTCCATGAAATTTGCCATTAGAGATATCGAGGAGGCCTATGTATTAAATTCCTGAGTTTTGAGGCACTGTAATAGAGCTGTCAAACAAAGATATAGAAAGTGCCACTGTTTCCATGAGACATGACAAGCTAAGGATTCCCAACAAAGTAAGGCCACCTGAAGAGGGATAATGAAAGTGATTACATCAGCAAAGAGGAAGGAACAATCCAGGTAAAGAGTTGGTGGATGTTTGATCTTGGAGGGTTGCTGTTACCTCCAGTGCAGTCATCCAAAGCCGTCTAAAAATTAAATAGGCTAAAAGAACAAGAATGCCTAGGATTTCTTCCAGGAATTTCTGTAGTTACCTACTAGGCATCAAAGGAGACTTCTTTTGAACCTTCAAATATACAAGGAGGTCACATGCATTAGTGACTGCAGATTTGGTAACCTATTATTCATTATTTTCTTTTATTGATTGTCTTACAGTCCCCACGGCTTGGGTGTTGCTTTCTGTGTCATCAAAAAAAAAAAAAATCTGTAAAATCTTGTATTTTTTTACAGGAGTAACAGCAGCTGTCTCTCTTTTTTAATTACAATAGCAGCCTATTTTTTCCCCTATTAATTCTAATTGGGGGTCTCACATGAATGTCAGGTCAAATTTTTATAATGAATGATTTCTTGTAACCAGAAAAAAAAAAAAGACAGGTCGACCTAAGATAATTTCTTATTTAAAGATGATTTTTAAAAACATAAAGTTGCAACAAATTAATTATTTGGCTTAACCACTTCATTTTTTTTTAAAGAAAACATGATGATGTGCCATACTCGGGTTATGCTGGCATTCAGGACAAAGAGACAAGCCAAAGCAATGAGAAAATTGTGGAAAAACAGGTATCATCCACAGATACCGATCGCCACTAATTAAACAGATGCAGTTAGAAAAATAATCTACTTGTTTTATAACTCTAGGTGGCAGCAGTGGAACAAAATAGAGAAAAATGTATGATTATGATTATACTTGCTCCCTGTTAATCCAAAATCCATTAATTAAATACTGCCGAAGCTGTTGCATGACACGGTGTAACTTTTACACTCTAGATGGCAGCAGCATCACAAAATACAGAAAAATAAGATTAATTGTGTTCATGCTGCGTCTGAGAATGCAGCCCCTTCAAGTTTTTGGAGGTTAAAGTTACAGAGGTCGAAATGCAGATTTCCTGCAGTCATTGCCCACCACAAAAGAAGAAAAAAAAAGTCCTAACAGTGATTGTTAAATATCATGCACAATTAGAGGTAAATCACTTCTGAAGCAAGGAGATGTTTTGCCATTCTGATTTTTCCTAATGGAGAACTGATGTGCAGAAAACATAAATGACAGTAGCTCTGCAGGTGAGTGTAGTGATCCCAAACATCTGTGCATGGCACGCTTTTGTGTGTCAGGAGAATTTCAGCTTTTGCCAGAGCAGGCAGTGACAGCACCCATGCCATGTTTCCAGCCTTTGAAGCGTAAGTTTGCACAAATCAGTTGACAGGGGCTTCATGAGAATAAGGCTGCACCAAAGGACTTTGAGGTGAAAAGCAGGCATTTGCTTTAGGAGAGACAAAGTTTTGGTGAAACCCATTTTGAATATTGTTTGACTAGAAAGCACAGGAGGTGCCAGCTCAGCAGAAGGCTGGACTGGGGCCAGCAGCAGGAGGGGCTGGAGATGGAGCCACATCCCCTCAGCTCTCCTGCTTTTTTCTCTGCTGGTGGAAACAAGGTCCCAACTGGATGAGAATCTCCTGCAGTGCAATAATTCTTTCATAGTCAAACTATTACCTGTGAGAGGAGGTTACACAGAATTCCACAGAGCATTATTGAAGTATCCAGGTCTGTTGTGGTTGTTGTGGTTGTGTGACTGTGCTGAGCTCTGGCCAAAGGAGCAGGAATCCATCAGAGGCTGTGACCAGCAATGCAATGCACCACCGAGTCTAACATGGGGTACTGAGGGAAATCCAGTGGATGGAGAGATTCTTTTGGGGAACTCACTTTGTCCAGCTGGCTGGTGTATTATCTTTGTACTCAGAGGCTTCTGGAGGCTGAGCACGGTTATCTCCTGGACAGTTTCCTGTGTTAGCAGCTCATTTTGGCAGGAACAGATTGTAGCCCAGTGCCATGGCAGGGTCACACTGGAAGTAGTTCCTTTGCCATATTTGGGGAATGGGCCTTGTTCAAAGGTACAAATCTGTGCTGAGATGTCTCATTGGGATCTGTTAGTGTGATGCAAGAGTAAGACTATGAGAGAGACTCAACACCTACTGGGGGTCCTTTGGGTTTTTCCTTTATTCTTTAATCACTAAACATTCACTCAATATTGAAAGATTTTTGTTCTGTGATGCTTAATTTAAGAATGTATTCTCAATTAAATGATTCTTTGTTTTAAAAATTGTTACATCTGTCTAGGAAAAAAAGATGAAAGTGGGAAACTAAAGCTGGGCTGGTATCGCCAGTATTAAGCTAAAGCAAAAGTGAAGGCAGTCTACTTACTTAGTGAATATGGACTGAAGAACTTTTTTATATAAATATATTTGTAAGCTATTGGTAAGTCAGGTCTGATTTAAATTATCAGATCATCAGTTCCAAAGACTGACTATAAACTTTAAATAATTAATTATGAACTCTTTGACTATAAATCTTAAAGAATTGCATCCTGTTGATCTGCAGCTGAAAGTTCCATTAATATATTCTGATAGGGAAATGAAAAAAAAGCCTTTAGTACCTGAAAAAAACTGTGAGAAAGAGATGGAGTTCTCTTTTCAGTTCCTCTGTAGTGGCTAACACCTTCCTTTTCGCAAAAGTAAGCCTATCCAACTATTGTTTCAGCCTACTTAAGACTATTACAAAGTTTTCTGGCTCTTTTCCCTGGTTGTAAGCCAGTGATGTGTTTGAGATCAGTTTTCTGAGGGTTAGGCAGAGTTTAGCCCCTTTCCTGTAGGGACAAAGACCTGGAAGAGTTGGGGGGCTCTTCCAGGAGACTGTAATTCCATGGAAATAGTAGGTTTTTTCCTATTACAGTGAGAATCACACTGTGGCATTAATTTTGCCAGATGTGTATTTGCACATTTGCTGTAGCCAGATTCCCAGACAAAGCTGTTCCACTGGAGAGATAAGAAGGCTTTACAGTGAAAGTAAGGGCTGTATCTTTCCCCTGTGCAATAGCTCTCTGTTCCCTCTCTGCTTTGAATAGATTCCTTCATGGCTTCGACAACTCTTGATAGCACAGATCCCATTAGATGGTGCCAGCTAATTTGTTGGTGAGATGAGGGCAAGGACAGCTGCTTAGTGTCATTAATATGTAGTAATATTAATAGTGTTATTTTCTGCCCACTGTTAATTTGTAAGGTGAACAGCAGCTATGTTCTGCAGGAGACTGATCATTGTTCATTGTTTTATTTCCTCATTATTGCAATGACTGTATTTTCTTTAGAAGGAAGTTCCTGTGCCTGAGGCCATAATGTGCTTACCTGCTGTCTGACCCACTGTTCAGTTGCACAGAGAAAGGCTGAAGACAAGTTCTAGAAACAATACCTTGGAGAGGGGTAATGCAGGAGGAGGAATGACACGAGAAGGCTACAGAATGTATGTTTTCTCTGGAGAGGAAAATGCATTAAGACAGAAACATTTGCTGCATGAGCACGAGTGCCCATCTCAGTGTCACAAAGCCACTTCACTGAAGTGCTCTCTCAGCCTGGGAGGTGCCAACATCAGCCACAGTTCTTGCTTTGTGAACTCCTGCAATGGTCAAGCAGAGGTGTCTTCATTTACTGGAATGAGACATTGGCTGAAGATGCTGAAAAGCACTGGCTGAGATTGTCACAGAACCCTTGCAGCAGAACTGGTTTCTTTGAAATTTTCTCCATCACTTAAGTTGTTATTTCCTATTCTTTGTAGATCATTCCTGTGGTTTCTAGCACAGAGTCTCTCCCCCAGTGCATAGTCTCACACTGTATTCTACACCATAAATCCTAAAGCAAGTGATTCACCAGCTCCTCGGACTGCCTCTGGCAGACTTTCTCTAAAATTAGTGCCTTGGAAATACCACTAAAAGCAGGGAATATTATCCAGCTAATATTTGAATAAAAAAGAGATCTTTGCTTAATAGCATGTGAAGGTTATACAGTGAGAAGCACTTTTCTGCAGGTAATATAAACTGATCCTTAGTATAAATGATCATGGCAAGATCTTTCATTAGAAGTCCATGAAATAAAAATAACTCAGATAAAATTGTATCAGGAAGATAAAGTACCATTTGGGTGAAAGCACTGTGCTGATATAAGTAATCTGTCACATTGATCAGCATAATGTTTCTGACAGAACTGTTCTGCTCATTTGAAATCATCTTCACCTGCTTTTTGCTGTTGAGGGATAACGCAGAGCTGAGCTGTGCAGCCTCAGGAGCTGGGAGCAGGATCTGCTTTACAAAGCCCTGTAACACATCCCCCCTCCTCCTGTCCAGCTGCAGGCTGTCCCCTCTCCCAGCAAGCAGCTCCATCCTCTGTCACACAGCACTCAAACCTCACCTGGCACAGCTCTCCTGCTCTGACTGCCCTGCCCAAGCAACCTCCAGCATGTTCTAGCTGCAGCAGCTCCTTGCCCATGTCCTGAAGAGTCTCCCATCAGCTCCAGCAGCTCCTTGCCCATGTCCTGAAGAGTTTCCCAGCAGCTCCAGGTGTGAGCAGCCAGACTTTCCCCATGGCTGAGCAGGCAGCTCCATTTCTCCGGAAAGGCTGCAGAGCTCATTTGCTGGATCCATAGGGAGCTGCTGCAGAAAAGAGGCAGAAGCAGCAGAGGGTCTGAATGGCAGGAGCTGTGGTGGGAATTCCTCATGGAATGATGCCAGCTGTGTGCTGGGCTGCAATGGACTGAGTGTTTTCACACGTGGAGAATGAAGCTGGCCTTCTCCAGCTAAGGTTAGATGTAACCTGGCTGAGATGATGTTCTTCAGTCCATGCCAACATCAAAATGTTATGCCTTGAACTGAAGAGCTCAAACCTAGAAGAAAAAAAAAAATCTCTCAGCATTTCATCTTTGAAACATGAGCAAGCTGCACTAATAACACTCTCAGCTGAACATGCAGATTCTTCGTTTGGTTTTGCTGATAGCTAAAAATTAACAATTCAACATAAGTCTTAATATAGGCATGTGTCTGTCTGGCACGTGCAAGACTTTCCTCCAGTACTTTCTTAATGCTGCAAAAAATCAGTAATACCAATGACTGATTCAGTGGCAAATACCTTGAATTTTGGAGGAGTGACTTGGCACCTGAGCCCAACGCAGCTTCAAAAGGAAGACTTGGAGCTCACCAAGTCTTTTCTCACAGGTTATATGTCGAAATGTCACCAGAGTCTTCAGAAAATGGAGAGTATCAAAGCAAGATTAATTTTTTTGGTTTATGATATTTCGACTCTGATAAAGGGATAGGCAGAGATTTTTTTTTTCATTAAAAGGTTAACTTTTATGTTCAGTCTTATCTGCTGCCTTCTAATTCTGTTTTACTTCAGCTAATTTTTCCAGACTCTAATAGGTGAGTGAGAAACAATTTTTTTCACTTTTTGTCTTGTCAACGGAATTATATACTACATTTCATGTAATTACTTGTATACAAATGTATTGAAAGAAGCTGCGTAGATGATACAAGCTGAAATTTGAAAAAGAGAGGTCTTGAATAACTGGAAGTAAATGCATAAAATATGTATGCACATGATGGAACACTGGAAACACAAGCTCTAACTACAGTTTCAACTCCAAGTTTATGAAGTCAGATCTCAGATTGCAGGTTTTCCAAGCCCAGTGGCACAAAAAAATATGTCATTTGCTTTTAACCATATTTAATTTTGTGCAGAATCATTGACAGACAGTGGCAATACATCTACTCCGTACAGAAGAATATGTAGAAAATCAAGTATGAAGTGTAATCTCATTATCAAAGAGAAAACAAAGCTTTGATGTCAACAGGAGTCCTTCTGTGGACTTTGATATAGAATTAATTTCTGTAATCCTAATTATTTTGCCCCTGTCTTAATATCTTTATTGCACCATGAAATAGAGTTTTCCTAAGAGAGAGCAAACAGTTTGGGGATTTTCTCTTCTTTCTTATTCAATTTTGTTTTGGTTTCAGTGGGAGTATTTGTTGTTGGTTGAGTTGCTGACAAAGAAGTCCTGAGGGACAGGAGAGGATGTGTGTGTCTTGGAATGTAGATGTAGGTGGCATATTGGCCTTATGATGGATGCACAGGATTGAAGAGTGATAATTCATTTAAAATCCCCATTTGTAATATTTGGATATATTATGACAATATAATCCTGTGTATTAATAACAGATTATAATATGTATATTTATGGAGTAGTATTTAGCCAGATGAGATTTGCTTATGTAAATTCTGCTACCTGTGTTTGAAATTGATAGTGGCTGTTACTCAATGGTGCTCCCAAAAGCACATTGTAGCTTCAGACTTAGATGGGCTTGTGTGTTTGGAGAACTCTCTCAGTGTTTATTTGTTTTCTCCCTATTCTCTCTTGAGGATTTTTAGAAAAATATATTTCATCCATGAACTCTAGTCTTCTAATTTGGTGCTAATAATTTAATTTAGTTGTGTGCCCCTTTATGCAGTCTTGATTTAATGTGCCACTTTCTTCTGCCACACAGAACAGGGATGAGTGAGCAAGGACCAAAACTTTGCTAAAAACAGAAAGAAAGGCTTTATTATATAAAGCTTAAATAGAAAAGCAAGAGTGACAGGATTTCCATACAACTGAAAGATTATCTTCTTTAAATGTGTAACTCATGTTTGCTCTTTATGGGCAGATTGTTAGACTGTATGTTCAGCTCTCTCAAGAGGCATTTAGGATTTCAAATGCAATAATAAATTAATTTGCAAGATAGAGACAATAATGAGAGATTCGATTTAAAACCAGAGACGTGAAACTTTTGTGGAATTCTCAAACATTAAAAAGCATAAATGACAGCCTTATTTACTTGTGCAAATGAACCCACCAAGGAGGTAAAACACGAGACTGCCAGCATTGGGACGAGCAGCTCCTTTTTCCATTTTCAATGAGATGTGACTTACATCAGTGTTATTGCCAGCTTTCCTCCACATCACTTGGCTACCCCAGTCCCCTGAGAGGCCAGTGACAACAAAGGCAGGGCAGGTGAGAGCCCTGGTGTGTGCAGGACTTGCTCCTCCTGAGATAACCCAGGTTACTCCTGGCCACGAGGAGGTGACACCCATCACCTCAGAAAGGAAACCTTTCCTGTACCCAGAGGCCAACACAAAGCTACCAGATGGGAACAGTTTTCTGTCGCTGTCTGTCAAGGCTGGAGCACAGCTCTTCAGCCTTCTGTGACATCAGTTTTATGCTGAGAGCACAGCAGTCTCAAAAAACACTGAAGAGCCATTTACTTGTGAAGTATAAGAAACATCTGTCAGGGGCCAAAAGTGTTAAAGAAATGCTTAACCGTACATTGAGTTGGCAGAATCTTAGGCTTAGCCTACAGGAAAAAACATTAGCAGTGAAAGTCCACAAGATTTATCCTAATTTATCAGATTACTTCCTCAGAAAGTCTCCTTTTGAACTGCTCTTCAACAGAAGAACAAATGTGTAGACTTCAATGCTTAATAAAGCTAAAAGCTTCTCCCTGGGGTAATTGAAATTTTTCTATCAAAGGGTAGATAGACCTGGTTGCAGCTGCAACAAAGAAGAAACATATAAAGCCAAGTGGAAAGCAGTTAGACAGCATTGGTGGTGTAGGACCATTGAACATGGTCTTGCTAATTGGAATCTATAGCACAGGACATTCAACTACATGCTGGGCAAATGACCCTGAAAGTTTCAAGTCTATCTAGTATAAAAAAAAAAAAAGTTCAGATGTAAAAATAATCATAGGAATGATGGATTCTGTATCCTTGAATGGGCATAACCAACCAGAGATCTGGGTAACTGGCAAATTTCTTTTTTAAATAAGGCCCTTTGAGTCCCATATATGCATCTACTTTCACAAGCATTTCAAAACCCGTCTTCTAATAATTTCACACAGAGCTTTCAGAGCAGCAATGTTCAAAAGAATGAAAGTAATGAAACACAGCAAAGTTTTACATTTTTATTTCTGTACTTTGGGAAAATTCCTATTGAAGACAGAAGGCAGTTCAAATTGGAATTGCTTTACTGCCAACAAAAATGTGTGACTCTTGATCTAATGAAAAATTAGAGAGATTGAAAAGCCGAAGTAGACTTAGGAAAGATTTCAGTTACAGCAGGATGCAGCCCTTATTGCATTTGTAGTTCAAACTGTGATCTCTAAGGAGATCTAAATTGCTCTGGAGTGTGGAATTTAGGGTATTTGAGACTTTATTTTCTCAGAGGAACAAGTATGAGTAGCTAAGATATCAGGTTTTATTGTGATGCATTTAGAAAACATACGTTATTCTAATGTAAAATAAAATGTCATTTAATGATGAAAATGTTAAATTCTTAAAACCCTTGTCACATGAATTAAAATTTGCTCGAAATGATTCCATAAAGTGGAAATTGTGATTTTTTTTTTTTAAGTCCCCATTCCTATAAACTGATTTGTATAACAATACTTTTATTTAATACTGGAAAAGCTGTTGTATTTGTGATCAGTATTGGTATGTCACAACTTCTAAATAGTTGTTGTCACATGTTCTGTACCTTTGTGAGCACTAAAGTATTTCTGGGAAGCAAAACAGCCTCAACAGCAGAAGCTGGAATTACACTCACACAGAAGGATGTCAGAAGAAGCTGCCTCCAAACCCTGTGTCTGCTTTGCTGTCCCTCTGAGGTGAAAGACCCCGCTGAGAGGTGGAGAATCTTCCCTTGGGTGCAGCACCACTTTATTGGGCTGGGCTCCCAGTGCAAATACACTTCATTCCAGCTGGGTCCGGTGTCTTGATGGGATGTGGCATTGGCTGGGTGCTACAGACATGGGCACACAGTTCAGAGAGTAAAAGAGCTGCAAGGGAATTCCTGCCCCAGGACAGCAAAAAGTAGATTTTAACTTGGATTTTCTAAATACAATTTACCATTATGTTGGATATGAATTAATCTTATAAGTCTCTATTGTTGATGTTTGTAACCATCTCTTCTCCCATTCTTTTTTAGTGAGAAAAAGCATGTGAATATCACAGGTGACCATCATGTATTTTCATGTATTCCCTGGAACTGTTATTTCTCTCTTGGTTTCCCTCATCTGTCACTCATTTTATCTGTCCTCCTCTCTCATCTCACGTTTTTCATTCATTAAACCCTTTTTCATGATGGGTTTGATGAATTTTGAACTTTTCTTTCACTGTTGTTTGAACTTTTCTTTCCTTTGTTGTTCTTTTCCCCCTATTCTTGACCTTCTAATTATTTGTCTCCTTCTTGTGTCTTTTCTTGCATACTTCATCCCTTTGCACTAATTCTCCTCAGCCCCTCTGTTTGACAGATCTAATGTACTTGCTATCAGCCACTCCTTTTCCACTGTCTAAAGCAGCATTTCAAATGTTGAACAGAGGAACTCCCTTCCAAAATGCAGCAGGAAAAGCCCAGGGCTGGACAGATCACTCCACTGAGAGAATAAAACAAGCAGGCACATACAGCAGTGGTAAGAGCAGGTCAAAGCAGCCTCAGCTCTTCAGGCTCATCTGATGAGCCTTGTGGCAACAAATCACTGGTGAAACCACGTGCTGCAGTATCTAATAGGCCAGACAGCCAACAGTATTTGGCATCAGGGGATCAAGCAACTGAAAAAAAGGATGTGGAAGCATGCCAAAGGCATGACGTCCTGAGCACTCATGCAATAATTTTACTGATTAGATCAAAAGAATGGTCAGTTTTGCTGTGTTTATCATAACTGTCTATTTTATCGCCAAAGTGGCTTAATGAGTTCCCTTTTTCATCTCAACAGACAGGCAGTCTGGGAAACACTATGCTATTAATAGAATGGTATTTTTAGAAAGATGGAAGAAAGAAAAAGGCAAGAGTCCAGACTTTATCCCACCCTCTTCAATGGCATCTGTGATACAACTGGAACACACGTACCAGAGGAAGGTCATCTCAGTTGAAAGAGCATTTACAGAAGCCACAGGAAACATTTGAACTTCTTGATAACTCTCTCCACTGAAACACTCTGTTCCACACTGCCTCACCCTATCTACCAGCACAGATGGGTTGGAGGGGATGGAGATTTGTATGATGTGAGTTACTAGCTACTTCTTGCAATCATCAAAATGTGCATGTTTAATCCCTTAATCTGAGCATTAGTATTTAATTTCTTAAATCAGTGCCTATGACTACAGTAATAGAAAAGTTCCCCTGATTTTTTGAGGGAGTTGAATGCAATTCATTTTGGGAGAACAACTGATGCTGAGATCCTCACACTGACATATCAAAATCCTAGTACAATGTAAAATGCTTATCTTTGCTCCTGGGGGACTTGGGCTCCGTATTTATCTGTGGTTTCTTTACATACACACATTATGACAAACATACAACAAATACATACATATGTAATTTGTACTTGTATGTTAATATGTATCTGTTGCTCTACAGATGGGACTTTTCAGAGAAACCAGAAAATACATGTACACAAAATGCTTTACATTATTGTTGTGCCAATAAATTTGAGGAAAACTTTCTTCTCAACTCCCTCCTTTCATGAAGAGCACAGATTAAGCCAAGTATTAAGTCATTCTTATATCCTTTCCATTCAGATGCTAAATAAAACACCTGTCAAAGTACTTTGCTGTATTAGAGCCTTCAAAAAGTAGAGTGTGGCAAGACAGAAACCTGCTTTCAGAACTCCAAACAGCAAAGTGCCTTGAGCTAACAACTGATCTCCTTTTGGAATTAATTATTATATCAGATAATCCTTTAGGAACAAACTTTTCAGTTTGTTTGCTGAGTTTCCCACAGATGCATTTGTAACTTCTTCCTACCTGGAAGTTCTCTCCTCTCTGTTCCATATTGCATTTCTTCATTGGGATTGATGGCCATCTCTCTGCCACCCCAGGTGCACCTTTGTTTAAGTGATAATGTTTTGTGTTACGATGTTCTGTGGCACTAAATTTCTATACTTCAGATCATGTATTTATGGTAGCCTGGGAATCAACAAGGACCAAAATTGGATCAGTTAGAAAGAAAAACATCAGTTCCTCTCCCAGTTTCCACTGAAAGAATTCAGAAGACAGAAATTATTTGGGTTTATGTGAGTGGCAAGAGTGATAGAAGGATCTAACTCCTAACACTTGTAGATGAGAACTTCTGTACTTGAACTTCTATACTTGAACACCTGGAGTTAATTCTAGGGCAGGTTTTCCCACACCATGACTGCAGACGAGCACCAAGGTCCCTGTGGAGCCCACTGCATTCACTTCCTGGCTTGGAACAAAGTCAGGCACAAGGTTAGTTTGGACCAGCTGCATCCACACCAGCTTTCAAAAGAGGCAGATGCAAAGTGATAATGAAAATTAGCAAACCAAGCCAACCCCGTGAAAAGTGGATTGTGAGTGGATGAGCTTCCACCCATTGCACAAAGTCCATTAAACAGCAGTGTTCTCATTGGAG
This sequence comes from Petroica traversi, assembly GCA_025920805.1. Taxonomy (NCBI): domain Eukaryota; kingdom Metazoa; phylum Chordata; class Aves; order Passeriformes; family Petroicidae; genus Petroica; species Petroica traversi. The sequence goes on from JAHLSL010000060.1 coordinate 6,961,448, forward strand.
TTCATTAAAATTTCAGTGAAATGATTCTGCAGTTTCTTTGCACAGTGCCAGGATGAACACTTGAGATTACAGCAGGCATTTTCTAGTGCTTCTCATTGCTTTCAGAATGACATCAAACTCTGAATTTTATTTTCCTTACTTTCCTATGCTGCTACTGACAAAAATGGGAAGACCAGCAAATGATGGTAAAGGCAGAAGTTTCATCCAGTGTGAAGAAACAAGGTTCATATATTGTCATTCAGTGTGAAATTTTCACGCAGTACTCTGGTGCCTAGATGTATATTTTTGCTTTTTCTATATGCACACTATCTTCTGGAATGATACTGCTCATCATTCATTACTTCAGCATAAAAACAGACTGTAATCAAAACAATTTTTCATATTGGTTCTTGATGACTTCCTTGTATAATTTAATTAGCTCAGAGACTTTTTCATTTTTAGACTGCAGTAACAGCAAGTAGAATACAATAGTAAATACCTCCTGCATTTGATGGATTCTTAGCACTTTTTATCCTTCTAAACATAGGAGATTTTTAACCCTGCAAATAATTTTAAATTTATATTGTCTCGACAGATAAATGTGTTATCAGCTATAATACACAAAAAGTAAATTGGCCCCAGAGGTTTTTCCCTTTAAAGGTAGGTGCAAATGACAGCAAAAGTTCATTTACAATAATAGGAACACTTATGATTTATTCTTTCTCTGATTTGGATACCAGAGGGCTTTAAACTGCACTGCACAAAAATGTTTTTACATACACTTAGCAACAACTTTTGTGGGTCCTATTTTCAGAAGTGGTGTCTGCTTACAGGACTTGCAGATGTGGCTGGGCACGGATGTGAGGTTCAGCAAAGCTCCAGAAAAAAATTCATTCATTAGAAAAGGTCAGGAATGCAGCTGTGAAAGGCTGATGAAAAATGGTAGAGATTTTTCTTCAGCTCAATAGTCAAATAGTGCAAAAATCACTGAGAAGTACAAAATGAAACAAATCAAAACACAAGCTTTTCTACATGAGTGTTCTGCAACTACAGGCCCTTTATACAGCCCAACAGGATGATCTGTATCGAGGCCTTGTGTCTTTAAACCAGGGTTCCACCACAAGATATCAGATCCTCTGCTCTGCTTGCACTTTACTGGAAGTAATTTTACAAGTTTACAAGTTTTACAAGTTACTTCTTTCTGCCACACAAGAACAATTTATAGACCAAAGAAAACATACACATAAATGAGCTAACTTGGAAGCAGGTAATTTTTCAAAATAACTTTTCCGAGATTTTTGCTGACTTGTAATGTGATTTTGTCATTTGGTAAGACATGAGGCCAATGTGATCTTGCCTCACAAAGTCTTTCAAATATCCACCTGTGTTGTTTGTCTCCACTAAGAATTAAGGATGCATAGTAATTTACAGAACACCTCAGTGCTCCCTGTTTGCTAAGCTTCTGCTAAGCCTGGAATTCTGCGGATGAATGTCTCTCACAGCCATCAGACTTCTGCCAAAACTTCAGAATGAGCAATGGAATCAAAAAGGTTTTTACCCACTTAAAGGCAAAGCTAGATTAATTTTTCATCATTGTTTTATTTTTTATGGCATGAGTTGCTAAGTGTCAGCACTTCCCTTCACTGAATGGAATGTAAGACCCAGGCTGTTATATTGTAAGTAAGAGTATAAGTCTGAATTTAATTGACCTTGGGTTTTGTCTATTTTTTTTAACAAAGTGTGCTAAGAAACGATGCTTCTGGGTTTTTATTTTACTGAAAGGTAGGAAATGTGCTCAGAAAAACAGAGAAATGACTCCTTTTTTGACATCAGAAAAGGCACTCAAGTTAATTGATAGCAAAATAACTGATAGTTTAAAACTATATTTTCAGCCTTTGAGGGATATAGCGTAAGAGGGATATCAATGTGTGCATCTTTTCACAGCTAATCTTACTTTAAGAGATCATTATTTTAAACAGGTTGTTGATTTCCTAGATGTCTTACTTTTGCCTAGGTCTTTGAAAATAGCTAATTTTTTTCTGCTTTTGGCTGAGGTAAACACTAAGAGTCTGATATCAGAAAGTCTCTGAATGACAATTCCATTGTGACCTTCGGTTACACAGATGATTTCATTACTTCATGTATGAAGTAGAGCATACTCAATATTGATTTAAAAATTGATAGTGACAGAAGTCTAAAAAGGCCTGTAAATTTTTCCTACCTGGATACTTGCAGACTGTGGACAAAATTCACTTTTTCAAAATATTAAAACTTTGCTATGATATTGTTTCACTGTGAGTTACATTTTCAAAGGTTTTATGCTTTTTCCTGAACCCTCCCTAGTATGTCCACATATTTCCTGAATTTTAGAAAATGGCATTTGGAAGGATGGGAGTGTGGGTTAGTTGTTTAGTTGCTGGAATCAATGCCTGCAAAGTTTTCTCTCTTGAAAATGTGGTTTATATTGCTCATGATATATCACCATCATAAAGGCTTTTTCCATCCTAAATAAAGTAGGCAGGCTTCATTAACTTTCGTTAATTCATTTTGAAAGGCTGTTCCAGAAACTTCTTCAATTCCCATTATAAACTAATTTCCAGACTAATTTTATTAATGGTCAGTCTATACCTTTTGGGGAGTCTCTCTGCTAGTTATTTTTCTATCTTTTATAGCCTCAGTCTCTCATGGATCATTATCCCCTCTGAGTGCCTGGATGTATTTGAAGACAACATCCTAATCCTTCAGTGGTTAATCCTTCACCCTTCATTTTGCTCACTCAAATAAGGGAACCCATTTCCTGCGCTTTCCAACCAAGGGTCCCAAGGATACAGAATCCTGCAGCTTCTGGCTTAGTGTCCTTCTGGCATGATGCAGCTTGCTCTGCCTCCTGAGCTGTGGAGTTTGCAGAGAGGACAGAGAATGGTTCAACCAGACTTACCCAAAGCATCTCCTGGATTGCAGCAGCTCTAGGAAACGAAAGTGGCAGTTTCACCCTGGGTGTTGCAAAATGAAACCAAAAAATGAAACGAAAATGAAACCATACAAAGTGTCATGAAAAAAAAAAATTTAAGTAGCTACTATCAGAGGAATTCTGGAGTTCTTGAATCTGAGTAAAGATCCTCCCTTTTCTTATTTCATTAAATGTTTAAAGTAATTTAATTTAGTAGTTACTCATAATTTACATTCAGTGGAAACAGATCTCATCATCTACATTCTGGCTGATGTGCTGCAAATTGTTATGGCCCACAACCTGCTAAAACCCTCTTCTATCCCCATTTAACCCAGGTACAGCAATCTACCTCAAAATTAACATGTAAACAACCCTGTCCCTTTAACCACTATCATCCTTGCACTTCCAGAAAAACAAACTTTATCAGGCAAATTGAGATGCAGGTTGCATTGGCTCAAGCCAGTTCGCGTTATCATTAACACCAGAACTGTCCCCCAGTTCTGCAAATGTGGATACCCAGGCACCTCACACAGTTCTGGAGTAATTTTATATATCTGTGTCTTGTTTTTGTGCCTGAGGACAGCAGCTCACGCATAGTTTATTTCTGATTTGGTTTCTTTAACCCCAGACACTATTTTTTAGCAGTTGACATTGAGACTCTGTGTCTTGGCAGCTGAATAAAAAACCTCAGCCTATTCAGTCTCAGAGAGATAAAACTTTTGGTATAGAATTTTTGTAGCACAACTGTTTGCTTCATATCATCTGGTTCCTTTATTCTGGAAAATCCTGAGTGGCCTCTGCCAGCAGGAAAGGAGACACCTTTTTTCAAGAAGAGCTCTCTTGTCCATGTATAGCCTAGGCACCATGGACAGAAGAAATTGTGGGTAATTTAAAAAGACTAAAACAAAATTTAGAATAAAAAGTACCCTCCAAAATTGATGTGGAATAAATATTATGCAAGATTAAGGATATTCATGCAAGCAGCATGGGAAAAAATGTTCACGCTGCTGTATCTTTGCTTCAGTTATGGCACATCAGAATCACAGAATAAGAGAAACGTTGAAAAAGGTTGAAAAAGACCTCCAAGATGATCAGGTCCAACCATCAAGCCAGCACTGCCTTGCTCACCACTCAACTATGTCCCCAAGTGCCACTGCCACACTTTCTTTGACCATTTGGAGCATTTGCACTTCCTTACACAGTAGCCAGATTTCTCAACTCTTTTTGGCCTTTATTGTCCAAAATCCTCACCCCTCAGACAGACATGGTTACAAGCAGCACAAAAGGAAGATTAACATGAAGAAACTAAAAATGAAAACATCCGACGGGTAAAATGTCATCCCATCCTCCTGGTTATTTGGGGCTGATGCCCAATGGGAAAGATCAGCAGAAAGGGCATTTGAAAGCATTGCTATTGAAATGGCCTTAGGCTGAGACAGGGGAGATTCAGATTAGATATCAGAAAAATAGTGTCATGGTTGGGGTGGTCAGCACTGGAGTAGTGGCCCGAGGAGGCAGTGGTCACCATCCCTGCAGGTGATTACGAGGCATTTGGATCTGGCGCCGGGTGATGTGGTTTACAGTGGTTTACAGTGGCAGTGCTGGGGTGATGGCTGAACTTCATTATCTTAAAACTCTCTTCCAACCCTGATGATTCTACTGTTCTATATTTTAAACCATTGCAAAGACACATGCCTTTGGCACAGGTACAGGCCGTTCATCAGGCTCTGCATGACTAAGCTTATGCGAGCATCCAGCTCACAGCACAATTCGCGTCCCAGTGTGCTGTGAGGGCCAGCACAGCACAGGCATTTTTCATTCTTTACGGTTTCTCCCGGCAGCAGCGCACGGGGAGGGCAGGCAGGCAGGGTAGCCCCGGGGGTGTGAGCAGGGCGGGGCAGGGAGTGGCTTGAAGCCCCCTTCGCTGCTGCCGGGAGAAACCGTAAAGAATGAAAAATGCCTGTGCTGT
>JAHLSL010000060.1:6966745-7005409 GCA_025920805.1 Petroica traversi
ATAGGGGGGGCGGCGGTGACGAGGCTGCTGAGGGCTGCGCGCAGGGGAGGTTCGTCTGTGGGGAAGGCAGAGCCCTGGCGGGGCCGGGGGCAGCGGATGCGCGGCGTGGGGATTCCCTGAGCCTTCGTTCGGGGAAGGGTGGGTGGGCGTGTGGGGGAGCTGGCTTTGGAAGATGCAGGGGCTCTTGGGTGGGATGGGGTGAATCGGGGCGATAATAATGATTTTTAAATATTTTAAATAATTCTTTTAAAAGATTTTGAGTTTATTTATGCCTTCAGAAATCTTCCTTCACCATCACCCTCCCTGGAATGTCAGGATGGTACAGGATCAATGCAGAATACTCTCAGCTGTTGCCTGTCAGTCATTTTCCCTTAAGTCTGGCTTCAGATGTTTTAAGAATCTCAGCTCTTTTTATGGCAATAGGCTCCTGTCTTCCTCTCCAGAAGGGCTGATTCCAGCCTGTATTGTGAGCACGCAGCGTGGCTGTGTTCTGGGAGGATTTAATCTCGGGACTCTCTTTAGCTATTGTGCCTAACCACATGCACAGTGTGGCATTGCACGGGTACTGCTGCACTTGGTGTGGGGGTGTCCCTTTTAATTCCCCCTCCCCCCTTCCGAATTTCCTGTGTGCAGCTGTGGATTTGGCTTGGCAATCATGTGGTGACTGTACAGTATGTAGAGGCAGTTGGGTGTAAGGGATTGTAACCAGCTGACTTCAGGAGTTAGTGCTTTCAGCTGGCCAAGACAAATGGGAGATACCCTTATGAGGAAGGAATGCAGTGGGATAAACTGCATGTCCTTGGTAGGGAACCCCCCCGACATTTTTACCAAAATCAGTAGTTAATACATTTTATACGTTGGATAAATTTTCTGTTGTACTTGAAGTATCATACAGAAACCCACATCAGAATAATTTGTATCCAGAACAGGATGCTCCTAAATAGAATTGATTTTCTTTCCCCCTCCCTGAGCATTAAGAAGCTCATAATTTGGAAACACTTTTCTTAGCTTTCTGTTTTGTGCCTTGTGATCTTGGACAACTTTCCAAAGGATGGATCAGTTGTTCTGGTTAAGAGGAATGTCAGACACTTGGGAGAATGAGGTGTGCTGAATATTTGGGCTGAAGGGATCCATGTGCACAGAATTTGCTATAATAAGCCTGATTTAAAATCTGCAAGGATGACATCTCCTAAATCAGTGGGAATTATCAGACTTGGATTAACACCATCATGTGTTTTAGCCCTGTGAACAGTGACTTTAAAAAGCAGACGTTTTAATTAAAAATGGCATAATGGCTTTGAGATCAATGAGGTAGGGATTAAGTCCAGTGATGGCATCTTCATGGTGGATGAAGGCAGGTTAGAATGATTGGATGCACAATGATCAAAGCCCAAACTTGGAGTAACTCACTCTTAATGTGGAGGGGGAAAAAGCACACAAACTTCATAAAAGAAGGCCCAAACTCAAAACTAAGACAATTTTGAAAGGTTATTCTTGTGAGCTAAATCCAGGGAAGTGTGTGTGTCAGTGACTCCATTTTGCGAGCCTTACTCTTGAGGAAGGCTGAGGTTTTGCATTTATTTTGGAACTAGGTAATGCTCCTAGGTCACTTGCTGTTTAAAGTGACCTAAAGCAAAGAGGTGTGTCAGTCCCTTTTAGGAAGTGTCCTATTTTGGGTACCAGTAGCATTGATCATTGCAAGATAATGACAAGAGGCTTCTCTTTTCTGAGCTGTGTGACACTCTATGGAAGGTAGCAGAAGTTTCCTGAAGAGAAAAAGCAGAATTTATAAGATGGAATGAGATCTGAGGTTTGCCTTTAGAACAGCCAGAATTTGGATTAATTAGCACAGCATAACCCCAGGTAAATGAGATCAGAAAGATCCTGCTATGCCAACAGAGATAAAAACCAAAATAATTATGCAAACAATAAAATGAGAGATTTTCTTTCAATGTGTTGCTGCTGTGATCTGCAACTTAGCTGCAGTAGAGCAAATGCAGTGGTTAAATCTGTTGGAGCATTATAGTGGGTTTTCAATACTAGAGGTATGACCATGATAAATGGTACTCTTTAGAGTTTCTTTAGTTCCTCTAATAATTGCTCTTCAGTTTTAACAGGGAATTTTTCATAAGCTCAGGAAGAATATACATGATAAGGATACACTATGGTTGCAGTAAATTAGTGTGGAAAATTAATATTCTGTATTAAAATTCATGCATCACTTAAAGCATTTCGAGTTCTCATGTATCAGTGGACAGTTATGGTAAATCCCAAGGTAATTTTTTTTTAATTACAAAAGAAAGCATATTATGATCTAATTTTAAACTTGTATTGCTGAATCACCAAACTAATTTGTGATTTTTTTCCAATTGCTTTAAAGAAGTACTATAATCTGGAGAACAGGACAGCATTTACTGTATATTTTATCCTGGGTTCTCAGCCATTACACAGCAGAGTCAGTGTTTAGCCACTTCCTGCTGCTCAGAAGTCTTTGCATATATCATAATTTTGAGCACTCGTTGTCTTTGGCGAACAGATGGCACTGATGTGGCTTGAAATGCTTGTGGGCTTCTAAAAAATGGGGAGGTTTGTGCTGTGGAACGGGGAGAACAGCTGGGGTTGCTGAACACTACTGGTTACAGGTTTGTGTGTATTAAAGGTGCAGTGAGGGCTTCCTAAGAGTAGAAAAGTTGATGCTTTGTAAGTGAGGACTAGATGGCAGGAAAGGTTTTGTTTTTGGGACATTAGATGTTTTTTTATGTATGCAGTGATCAAAAATACCCATATTTCTTTGGCTTCTGAATGTGTTGAAGAGAGTGAAAGCTGAATACTTCGAACTTTTCTTGGTCTGCCTGCAGTGTTTTCAGGATGATGGTTCACTGTGTCATTGAGGTGATGAAGTAATTCACAGAATAACAGATGGCTGAGGCTGGTAGAGACTGTGGGAGTTCACCTGATCCACACCTCTGCTCAGGTGGGGCACCTGGAGCCCATGTCCAGATGGTTTTTGAGTATCTCTGAGGATGGAGACTCTACAACCTGTGCTTCTCCCAACAACCTGTGCTTCTGCTCAGTCACTCTCGCAGTAAAATAAAAAGTATGCTGACATTTGTACAGAAATTCTCATATTCCCATTTGTGCCATTCCCTCAGGACCTGCCAGTTGTGGAGGGTCTTGGAAGAGCAAGACAAAACTTCTGTTTTACTCAGCATCTCCATTGGCCTTTATGTGCTCACTTGTATGTAAATTAGGAGCACTGGTGATTCACATTATTCATGATTTCCTGTGTCAGCTTCCCTGAAATAGGTTAGGCCTTACAGTAAGACCAAGGTTCATAAATTGGACATCAGATCAATTCCTCTGACTGAGTGTTTCAGTGACATTTGAACAAATCTGGAAGATGCATTGTGTTATTCCTTATAGAGACTTTGGTGTGCTGGAAAATGGGCTCCAGTATGCTGCAAGTTCTTGTGTTAAATTCTGCAGTAGTAATTGTTTAGATTATGCAAGGGGAAAAAAATAAAAACATGAATTAAAATGGAACTCAACCCTTCATTTACAGGTTCTGAAGTGCTTCCTTGTTGGCCTGTTCCTCTTTCAAGAGGTGCAGTTGTTCTGGTAACAGGACTAAGCAAAGTGCTGGTGGCAGGAGTTGGCATCAGCCTCAAGGCAGACACAAGCCAAAATATTACTAAGGGGAAAAACTGATGAATGAGAAGTACACACCATTTCTCCACATGTAGAGCCAAAGCTTGATGAGCAGCTCTGCGGGAGTGAAGGTTTATGCATCAATAAAAATATAATTATTTTTAAAATTTTTCTTACCGTTTTTAATTAGTGGCTTTGCAAACAACTTGAGTTGCTCTGGGTGGTTTTTAGCTTGATGGTTATTAAAATAGGAAATTGTTATTAGGAGTGTAGCTTGCACACTGTTCATACCCAATTACTGCACCAGGAAACAGTCACTGAATGACCTTTGTTTTTTTTCTGTAAGATCTCAATTGTGTAATAATTGTCAGCATTTTTTTTTTATTCCATCTAGGCCTACATTTCTATAGGTGGGAAATTTTAGGCATTTTAAAGTTGTTCCTGATCAGGTGAAAGTTGGGTAGAGTCTTGCAAGAAGTAGCTGTAGTTATTGTTGCTGTTGGGGAGCTGTTTGCTTGAGCCCTTCAGGCTGATAAAAGGGAGATGGCAGAGGGAGAAGGTATTGATTGCTGAGGTACGTGGTCAGTGGATGATGTTTTCCAGAAGGTTTGCCTTTTGGAGGATGCAAATGAAGAAAATGGTGTAAGAAATGAGTCATTGAGACTTCTTTGAGTCAGCCCAAGCCAGGGGATTCAGTGCTGAGGCTCTTGCACAACTGTCAGAATGACCCTTGAATTTACATTTCATTGTGATTGTGGATGGAAGTAAGCAGAATTGTCATAAATTGTGCTTGCTAAAAAACTGATGTCATAGTTCAGATATTTTTCTTTCCTGATACCTGATTGTGGGGTATCTTGCAGTAAGCCACAGCTGCTTGCTTTTATCAGTTCCTTGTATAAACAGGTGCAGCAAATCACTTATAATGAAAATAATACCAAGTTCAGTCTTTCTTGTCAAATGATTTGATTATTTACAAGTTTCCTTTATTTGCTTCATTTTCTTATTTTTTCCTTTGGGGGCTCAGCATGAGATACGTCTCTTAGTAATAATTATTTCGTAGGTTTGCTGCATTAAACAGTTCTGTTTCAGTGTTAGAAATACCAAGGGTTCTTGCATCTGAAAAGGAGTGAAAGGCTTGGTAATTGGATATTGGCTGCTTGACCTTTATGTCACTGGTTCAGAAACAGTCCATGGTACCAGAGGCCGAGGTGTTTGCTTTTTGAAATTGGCTCAGCAGTGGGTAAGGTGATATTAATACAGTTTTAGTGTGCAGGTATGTGTGACTCAAAAGCCAGCACAGTGGCTGTCCCAGGAAAGAAAGTTTGCAGCTAAATTAACAGCACCTCATTTTTGGATTAGATCGCCCTATTTGGGGTTCAGATAAACTTAGAGAAAGTAGGATGTGGAGGGAGCTTGGATTGCATCTGCCTGTTTTACAGATTTTGTGACTTTGCCTGGAATTGGATTTAACAAAAAAAAAAAAGCTGTGTGTGCATATACACACACAGACATACAGTTCACTGTAAGGGCACTTCAGTAAGTCTTGATCCGTTTATGTTATCAGCAGGTCCTAATCCTAAATCCATGAGCAAAACCCAGGTAAAAGGGAAAGAGTGTGTGTGGGTGTCTGTTATGAAATGAGGAAGTCTCAGCTGCTGTGATTTTGGTGCAAACGATTGGTTGAGAGTTCCCTGCCCCTTTGTTCACCCTGCTCACCCTGCCCAGCTCTGGGTGAGATTTGCTCCTCTCCCACCGCTGTGCTGGTGTTGGGAGCCTGGTTCCTGCCAAGTGAGTGGCAGAGACAGGTCTGAGCCCCAGGCTGTGGGGCCTGCAGGACATTAATAGCCCATAGTACAGTACAGACTCCTGCTCCTCCCGAGCTGGGCTGGGCAGCCAGGGCATACATGGACTGCCAGGGATCCAGCTCACAGCACTAATGGAGTGACTGACACCAATATCTGGACAGGCTGAATCTGAGGTCTGGCAAGATGAAGTCATGTCAGCTTTTCTTCCCCTCTTGCCCCTCACAGATTTGTGTGTGTGGAGATAAAGGTTATGTGTAAGCTCACTTGCTGATCCTGCAATTCCTCACTCTGTTTATTGATGATGTGTTCGGTGGTCTCCTGTTAGCTCTGCCTTGTCACCGGAGGTACATGGAGTGATAGGTCAGGAGCATGGAGCTCTTCAAACATAGATGCTGCCATTATCTGTCTTAGGCAGCACTGCTAAATTAAATGTTAGGAATGGAATACCTTGTTCATTAGAGCAAAAGTTAAGGTGATGGATCATTACTTAATTTAGTAGAGAATGTTTTTGATACAGTATCAGGGATGACTAGTGCAGATCTATTTATATAGGTTACTTCATGCATAAAGAACGCCTTCAAAACTCCCTAATTTGAAATCCAGGTTATTAATTTTCTATTTTATGTTCATCATACCTCTTCTGGAGAAATCCTTGTGAATTTATTGGATTTACTGTAACTTCTGATGTAAAAAAACTCTGTTTTATATTGTGAAATACCTTCATGTTGTGCGTTTTTTTGTAAAACCTTTAAAAAAATTTAATAATGATAGGCTCTATGAAGACTTTTTTAAAAACTACACTAAGTCTCATCCTGACATGCATGAAATCTCTTTCTGGTTTTATCTGGAAGTTGTAAGTGACAACTGATAACATGTATAGTTGGGGTTGAAGGTAGGAAAGTCGCTTGCAGCAAGTTTTGCTTTTAGAAAATGTTCTAATGATACTTTCGACATCCTTCTTGACAATAATGAAACAATTTCTTAGAAAACTATTTAAGAGCCCTATTGAATTCTCATTATTTTTAGTTCTATTACAAATGGACCATACAGTCCATAATACCTTGTAGACTGCCGTGCTTCAGTTGTTGTAAATGTGATCTCATCCCCACAGCTGTAGAGAAATTGATAATAGTAGGAAGTAATTGTGCAGTTAGACTCTTTTTCAGGCCTCACAACAATAAAATTATGTAGTAATTATGTTATTTTATTTAATACTTGACATATGTGCATTTGTGACCTGAGGGATATTATGCTTGAATATATTAGGGAGTGAAAGAGTTCAGGAACACCAAGTGCAAAAACCATGCAGGTAATTCCAAGGCAGTTGCTGCCTACGTGTCTGCCAGCAGTGAGTCTTCATCACATTCTCCTGTGGGAGGGAAGAGCAGTGTGCACACTTTGAACTGAAAGACTTCCTTCAGTGAAGGAGTTCCTGAAACCCACATAGTGTTGTAAAATGTACAGACTCTCTGTTGGAATTTTTGCTTTAGATTTTATTAAGAATTGTGCCGTGTTTCTGTTTATGCAGCTGACGTTTGTGCAGTGTCAGCTGTTGGTCTGCTGAGCCATGTCTCTGCATTACACTTCCCCTTCAGCTTTGGCATTCTTCAGTGGGACCTTAGCTTGAATATTGGTTTTGACTATTAAACCTGTCTGTACCTTACACAGAAACCCACACTGTGCCTGATAATGGGCTAATAGTCTTAAATCCTTAAAGTCAATGCAGTTGGATTCCTTTTTTTTCTACTTCTTTTGTCTTATTAATGAAATCTGCAGTCAGTGGAGTCATGACTTTCTAAACTGTACAGTGCATTAGGTTCTGAATGTTAATCAGATGTTTTATGGTACCTGATTGGAATCTCTTTATTGCGAAGTTGTGCTTTTTAGCAAAGGAAGGAACTGAATTCAGTTCTGCAGAATAAAATTTTAGCTGACCTTAGAAACACTTCGAGTACTGTGAGAACACAACAGGAATAGAAGACCAGGTTCAGCTGTGAAATAAAGTAGCATAATAAGGCAAAGCCTAGTATTGAATCACAGACTCTTGGAATGCAGATAAATGGCTGTCTCTAGTAGGGAGTTCATCTCTTCCTGTAAATACTGCTGTCTGTTGATAAGTTGTCATGTAGCAGAATGCTGGACTGCATGAAGTTGGTTCTCAGCGCTGGGACTTCAGTGTTATGTCCCTGTATAGAGTTTGTAGTAGAGTAACTCCTGTTTCCTGCACTGTGTGCTGTGTTAATTTGTCCCCATGCTGCGGCACATTCCTAAGAGATTGTTGGTAGCATAAATTTAGTAGAAGTTCTGCTTTATCTCTGTTGGCTGGCTTAACCATGCTTTACGCAGTGAAATTTTATATGCTCTTAGCATCTCTAAACAGACATAACTTCATACTCCTATCCAGTTTCCTTGAAAATAAAAGTCCCTGATTCCAGGTACATTTTACTGTCAACTGTTTCACTATCTTACCTGTCAAAGAAGGAGATTTGCCTGCCTTCCCTGGCAGTGGCAGGATGGCCTTTGAGAGGGTTTATTTTATTAGGAGCACACTAGGTGGTTCAACAAGATGATTTCTGGTGACCTGCTTTGTTGAGGGTTACCAGTGCAGTCTCTGCTAGAACCAGTCTTTTGTGTTGCTGACAGATGGGTTTGAGGGAAGCTCAGGGAGCAGCAGAAAAGCAGGTTTTGAGCAAATGCTTTCAGAGCATTGGCCGAGTATGAGCTCAGGTAAAAGGAGATTTGTTTTTATAGGCCCTTGGCAGCCAGCTGTCAGAGTGTGCCCCTTTACTGTCCATCATTACATGGAGGGATCGACTGTGTCAAAATTTATCTTTCCCTGAGCTGACACATAATACCTCAGTGGGCTGCTTGCTCCTTGCACAGCTGATATGTTCTTCGTCCTCCTCAGCTGGCAGTTTCTTAAGTGGATATAATCCATTCAGCAGATTTCCTGGAACTACTCTTAACATAGCTATGCAGCTTTCTTACTCCTTTAAAACTGCAGGGTCCTCCTTGACCACCACTGCTTGGGCAAATGCCAAGCTGGAGCAAAGGCAGGAGTTGTGTTCTTTATAGCTCTTTTTAAAAAAATTACTATTTTTTCACATGCCTACATTCCTTAAAAAAAATGTAGCAATTTAATTTCTACATGGATACTTAGGTATAACTCTAGCTCTTTAGGTTTTTGGCATAATGAATGCCCCCTAAATATAAGCACAAAAAAATCCATCCGATCTCTTTGTTTTCCTGGGAGGTCCTACAGGCATTTGGCCTGATCCAGTCCCTAATTTAGTACCTGAAAGATGATACCATAACTAGCTGTGTGGCAGCCTCTGCTGCCAAATGTGATTCAAACTGGCTCCTGGACTGTTGGGGGAACTGTTCTTGAGGATTCAGTTTGTGTTGGGAAGAACACCAGTGAAGCAAATAGTGCTGTGCACAGCTATTGGAATAACTGCCCTTGCCTGGACCTCTCTCACTTTGTTTCTGTAAAGCACCTGTGCACACCTGTGGGTAAAGAAAGAAACTCTTGACAGTGAGTTGAGTTGTAAATGAGCTGGTCAGATTTGAGCAGTCATTGGGAGCAATCCCTGTATCTGCACGTCTTGGAATAGCCAGCTAAGAATATCAGCAACCTCGTGCAAAGAGTGGGAGTGTGGCTTGGAGCTTTCCAAAATTGGAGCCTCAGTGTTAGTGGTGGTCTTGGCTCAGGTTCAGGCTGTATTGAAATTGCTGCCTTTTTGATTTCACATGCACTCTTGTAACAAAAATGTGTTTGTTTTAGGGATTTATCAAAGATGTTCATGAGGACTCCCTCACAGTTGTATTTGAAAACAAGTAAGTATTTTATTTTTTAAATTATTCTTTGAATATTAGGTTGTTTCAGTTTTGCTGTTGGTTTGTTTTTGGTTTTTTTGTTATGTTTGCCTTTAAGAGAAAGCAGATTATGTTAGATGTAGTTCTAGAAGTACAGGCACACTATTCTGTTCAGCTTCAATGAACTGCCTTCTTGAATCATTATCAGAATTCAGCTGATCAGTTACACAGTCTTGTACATTCTTTGGTATCTTTAGTGATGCCCATGGATGTGACAGTCAAATTTAATTAATATAGGAATCAGCGGCACAGGCCTGATACTCTTACACAAAAGCAGGAAAGGATGGAAAATAGCAAAGTACTCAAATGAGCAATTCTATGTCTGCTCTCTGGAATGCTGATCAGTATTCTCAACCAGAGAAAAGTAAAAATATCCTGATGCTGATTTTTTGCTTTTAAGTATAAGATAAATACGTATATATACGTATATATCCAGTCAAAAGACCTATTGTTTTTGAGTGGAAAAGAGTGTAAATCTGTTAGCAAATCTTGAAAAAGAATTATCCATGAAGCCCATTTCACTTTATATATAAACACAGCAGTGCTGCTGGGAACTTGTAGTGGCAAGCCAAGGATAATCCATGGGCTGGTAAAGTACAAATGAGTACCTGTTGTTCAGCATTCTGAGTGATAACAACGTGGATTACCTGGGAGATTCCAGTGCTAATTCCAAATGCTCTGTGAGCTGCATCCTCTTTCCTGTTTCCCTTCAAGTTACTAGGTGGAGATCCTATAAAATGTGTCACCTTTTGATGTGAAAATTGTAATTAACTTTTGCCAGCTCTAACCTGTAGATTAGTCTTTGAGCCTTTCTTCAAGAAAGATTGCTGGATAATAAAGGTAATGCTAGGGAGTGTGCAAGTATGTCTTCATAAACAGTGTTTATAATCCTGATGTCATAATCCCATGTATGTGTGTGTACATACAGATACAAATGTGTGCAAAAAGAAATCCTTGGGGGGGGACATAAATGATCCTGGGGTTTACCCTGCAAAACCCAGTGTTTGTTTTTTCCTAACCTCTCTAGTCCTTCTTTTATGAAGACAGTTAGAAGACAAGGTGGCAATTTATACTAAGAGTGAGGTGGTTATGGAAGCTGTCACTGTCTCCTGGGTTTTCATACCCCCTCCCCAAAACCCAACAAACAGAAAAACAATTAAACCCTTCATCTTACCCATGGTCTGAGAAGATGTGGCAAATCTTCAGTTTCATCCTCAACAGGGATAGTGGTTTCTAAAGAAAAGTAATTACTTCTCTTTGCATTTAAAGTATATACTTTCATGTCAGAAACCAAGTAAGCTGAAGGAAGTGCCAGGGCTTCACAGCAGGAGCTGAATTGTTGGCAAACGCATTTCTGGTGTTTAGTATCCATATCATCCATGTGTTCCACAGAAAGCCTGGCAGCAGCAGCCATGTTTCAAAAAGGATGGGCTGCAACATATGTAGAGTGTTCTGTTGACTAAAAATAGATCTGATCAGGAAGTGTGTACACAGTCAAATTATTCTGTGACGTAAATCTGATCAATCCGTACGCTTTTTATGGAGTTAAATTTGTGAGGGCTTTAGTGGGACTGAAATTGGCAAGAGTGTCCTGTGCTGAGAGCATCAGTGTTGTGATAGTGATTATCACTAACAAATACACACATCTACCCCACAATAGGCAGTCTAAACTGTCACTTTGTGTTTTCTGCTATTGTTAGCCAATCTTTATCTACAGCTATTGTAAGGTTCCCAAAGTTAAGTGTACCAGCACAGACTGCTAATGATGATTTTGTGGCTATAGCAACACACAGTCTCTGGGCAGGTTGCTTTACTTCTTTTAAGAGACATTTCTGAGGGTAAGGAGGGAAGGAACGAATGCAAAAGCTTCAGGAACTGGAAACTTTCATTACTGTTAGATGGAAAATTGGATCGTGTGGTGCAGTTTCATAGAGGCTCATTGGAGTTTGAAGCAGCTGTATTGAAGGGGAGGCTTTTGTGTTGGAAGAAGCAAGATTTTTTTTTTTGTGATTTGTGCCCTGTAGCTTAGGCATCAGTTCTGTCAGATTGTCTTAGTAGGCAGCTTGTAGCCCATCACAAGTAATTTCTTAAAACATCTTGGTTTGCATTTCACTAGTGAGATGCTCCAATTCTGGACTTAAAATATTTCGCCACCAAAACTTGGAGTCGTATTCTGAGAGCTGAGCCTTCTGTGCACTTTTCCACTGTGCACTTCCTCCACTGGCAGGGAGGGGAAGGAAAAACCCAGACCATGAGATTAGTTACATTTGCAACACGGACAATTTAATTGCAACTGATTTTTTTTGCCAGCCCCCTTCACCATTTCTCAGAAATAGAATGTGAATTAATTAACATTTTGTGGCGGAAATACCTTCCAACCTCAACAAAAGCCTCATGGCTGGAAAGGCTTGATCATCTGAGTTCAAGTCCAGCTGTTTGCCCTGCCCCACAGTGTTCACTCTAAGCCATATGGTCATGTGCCACATCCATGTGCCTTGGTACACCTCTGGGGATGGAGATCCCACCACCTCCCTGGGCAGCCCATTCCAATGTCTGACCTCCGTTTTAGTGAAGAAATTTTTCTTGCTATCCATCTAAACGTCCCTGGCATGGCTTGGTACTGTTTCTTCTCAGATCCCTCTGAGCTTCCCTTTCTCCAGGCTGAGTCCCCCCCAAGTCCCTTAGTTGCTCCTCATCATATCTATGCCCCAGACCCTTCACCAGCTTCCTTGCCCTTCTCTGGATGGGTTACAGCACCTCAGTTATAACCTTTGTGCATTTATGTTTATTATAATTTCTAGATTAAAACCATATGATATGTCTTTAAATGAGGTACTTGAGAGTAAGCTGCCTTTTCAGAGGGAGCATGTAAATGTATCCACCTTCTCATCTAGGAACTTGAAGAAGTGCCCTTTGCTCCTTGTGCTCAGACTTGTCCCACTAACTTAGGCTGCTCTGACTGCAGGTTATTAAAAGTCAGCAAAGCAAATGCCTTGCAGTAATCCTTACTGTTACTTGTTGTTTTCTGATTCTCTTGGTGTCTGATGTGAGTCGGATGTGCAGAAATGATGGACATGGCAATGCTTTGACAGATGCCATTGAAAGTCCCTCAGATATTCTAAATTAATAGGTCTTTTTTGAAGGGTCTTTTCCCCCGATTTTATTTCAACCTGTGTAGAGTCTTTAGTTGGGTTTCTGACTAAGAGTGAGGAACAGCTGATGGCATTCTATGACATTCACAGAGTAGAAGGAAAAGGAATTTAAGGAGAACACAGTGGATTTAATTGCTCCAGTAGTCTTCATAAAATGATCTGGAAACATACACCAATAAAATGCTTTTCCAGAGCCAACTATAGTAAAATAAAGAGCCTTGCTGTACAAAATAATAAACCTTTATTTTGTATGCCTAGAAGTAATTGGTATGATAAGCAGATATAAAGAGATGTTTTCATCTGAATCTCTTACTGGGGAACATCAGCAAGTTTGGAGGTGGAAAGTTTTGTTAAAGATTGAGAGTCAGATTTTCCTGGAATATGTGAAACTTTGGTGGCAAGCAATTGAAATGCTAAATATGAGGAGGAGAAATGGATGAACCACCCCATAGTGGACTGCAGAGCTGAGCTTAAATCTTTGTAAGGGCTCTATGACTTGAGCAGTAGGAATGTTAAGAACATCATATAAAATCTTTGACTGGGTTTTTATGAAAGCCATTAGTTAAATTTTTCAGTTAATTTCAAAATTTTGTCATTAAATATCTTCCCTGATACTGCTTCTGTCTTGACATGATTATGTTGTTCCTTTGCTTGCAAGGTTTGTTTTCTAGCAATAAGGAAACTGATTAGATGGATAGAGTGAATTTTAATGAAACTCAGAATTCCAAAATTAAAACAAAGAAAACAGTAGGAAAATTGGAGAATTAATGTGTAATACTTCAACTTCCAGTTGGCAACCAGAGCGCCAGGTGCCCTTCAATGAAGTCAGATTACCACCACCCCCTGATATCAAGAAGGAAATTGGTGAAGGAGATGAGGTGGAGGTGAGTGAATACTCATGAGCTATCCTGGGCTGTAGCTGATTGTCCTGTCCAGGCAGTGGGGAGGGTTGTAAGGGCATTACTGAGGTGAAGGTTTAAAATGGAGCTTGTCTCTGCACATGGGTTTATTAGAATTTCAGTGGAGCTGTGACATTTCAGTTTTCCCACAAAACTGCCAGTGGAAATTTTTCACAATCTAAAACTTAAAATAGCTGCAAGGGTTTTAATTCTGACACAAAATCTAGGCAGTTTTCTCTTTTGACCTGGAATGTAAAGTGTTGGAAATCTTTGATTTGAAGATGTAATAAAGCTCCTCTGATAATGAGTTTTAACCCAGATGAAATGTCTGGTACAGTCTGGTAGGAAATTGTGTGAATTACAGTGTTCTACAGACAGAGAGTGTTAATAGGAGTGATGTATTAAATCTAGAAATCAAAATGTGCATGTTCTGTTTCCTGCTCATTTTAGTATCATTCATGGTTCAGTTTAACTTGTGGGGTTTTTTCTGTACTGTCCTTAAAATTGAAGTAATGAGTTTCCTTTCCTGAGGATACCTTCATAGTTTTGGGAAAATAATCTAAGAGAAAATAGTAGTAGTGGTAGTATAGGTGCTGGGTTTTTCTATTCCTTTATTTGAAATACATTGCCTTTGTTAGTTTTTATATAAAGGGTTATTTTCTACCTCCTTGCTATTGGAAAACTGGTTTAGTCTGCATGCAAGTGACTTTGGCCTGTTGGAAGTGTATGAGGAGCAAATGAAACTTAAAGATGAGAAAACTGGATTTCAAAAGTCCTGTTCTGTATCTGACCATGCATTAATGGGGAAGTGTTTTTTAATATGGAATATGTAGTCTTGTGATTACTTGGTTCAGAAATCTGAATTGTGGAGTTAGTTCTGTGTGTGGACTTCCAGTATGAGGACAGTGTTTGAATTTCCTGAGGAATTGCCCCAAAAGAAGCATTTAGCCAAGGGCTTCTTCCTTTAGAAATTTCTATTGAATTGTATTTGTATTAATTACAAAGGAAATTTGTTCACAGTCCGTGTAGTGCAAGAAGGATGGGAGTAGAATAGTTTTCCATTTTAATGAAAATGAGAAGTTGTGTGGTTCTTCCTTCATTGTACATGCAGGTAAGTGAATCATGTTTGTATGTGCTTTCAATGGTTCTTACTCCTTTCATTTTCAGGTTTATTCTAGGGCAAATGACCAAGAACCTTGTGGCTGGTGGCTGGCAAAAGTTCGAATGATGAAAGGAGAGGTAAATTATTTTAAAACCTACTGATTCCATGCTTTCATGTAAAATACAGTAAATAGAAGTTCTTTGTTATGAAAAAACTCTGAATAAAGTACTACAATTATAAGAACTTGACAAAAGAGAATTCTAAGTTGAGATCACTTTAGAATGACCTTTGCTGCATTGCACAGCAGAGGATCGTGCCCTTAGAGCTGAGCAAGTGACTTCCACTATCTGCAGTTTAATTGCTTTAAGGACTGAAGGCATGTTCAAGGACAGGCCTTCTCACAAACCTGCTTAGTGGCTTGAACTTGGTGTTGAAAATGAAGTAGAGCACCTGTGGTGAAAACTTGTTTATAGTCCATAAATTAAGGCTGCTGTAGCTATTTCTGTGGGTGGCTGTGGGTTGGTTGTGTGTGTGTTTTTACAGAGTGTAGTGGAAGGACACTGCTTGTTTTGCTTTTACACATGTCAAGTTTTAATTTTACCATAAATAAATGGTTGGTTGGAGCTGCCAAGTAACTTGCAGATTCAGACACTTCAGTGTATGGAGCTGTGCAGTGTTTGACTCGGTCTCATTAAAGCTTTATTTTGTGAAATGACAGCAAGAAAATTGAAGTTCATAGTGGGAGGAGTCCTGTGTTTTGATGCCTCTGCTGTATCAGATTCCTAAAACGAAAGGAAACAGTAGAGAGAAAAAATAATTATCTAATTTCTAATATTGTTTAAAAACTGTCAACAAATATAATCTGTTGAGCTCTGTAAGGGCAAGGTGGTAGTAAACACCTGCTAAAGAAAGATTCTGTGTGTTGACCCTTGTGAATGAACAGCTCATTAAGAAGATAAAAGAAGACAAATTATTTTAAATAATAGTTCGTCATTTTTAGCTAATAGGCTTTTCTTAAATGTCACAGAAATTTGAATTTTTGCTGTCAGTTAGCTTGTTGTGCTGCTGATTTTCAGAAAAAGTCATAGAAGTAAAATTTTTAATTCTGATTTTAATTTCAGTTTTACCAATTCTTAATTTTCTAGTCTTTACAGGAAAAAAAGTTTTTTCACCCTCAATGGACAATGTAGGATTGTCAAATCAGTTCTTTTAGGGAATTGTCCCTGCAAAGAACCTCACAGTTCATGTTGGCTTCTTTGTACAGTCTTTAACATGCTTCAATATTTAGATTTTTTCCTTAGAGTTAATATTAAAATCACAAACAACCCATGTGTCCAATGATATATTGCTTTGGGATTGTTCTGATATCCAGAATAATCTTTAACTATAGAAGTTTTTAGAGCATATAGTAGTAGATCTCTTAAATTTAGTTTTAGTTTAGTGTTTATTGTACCTTATTGTTATTTGGAGTAATGATGATACATTGATACATTTCAAAGCAACTTTATATGATTAGGATGATACTTAACATAAATTTAAAACTTGAAATTAGAAAAAAGTGTGTCGTGACCAAAGTGATTTATGTTTTCTGCATACTTGAGCAAATTGTGTTGAGACAAACACCCCAATTTTGAGGGAGGAAGAGGTGAATGTACTGCTGCAGCCCTAAATTGCACTCAGGTGGAAGGGAGGAGAGGAAAAGGCTGCATCCCTAGCACAGAGCCAGACTTCAGGGGTACTGTGCCAGCTTCTTTAAACTTGCATGTGTTGGGTGGAAGTGTAGGAGTAGATTATTGGTAACCGAAATCTTCTTAGTTCTCTTGCCTTCCTAAATTTGGCAGTATGTGTTAAAAAGATTGAGTTTTTATACTGATTTTGATCTTGCATGATTCCCAGGTAGTTTGTCTGATGAATCAGTGGATTTGCCTTGTTTGTTTTAGTGTTGCAGAGTAGATATTTCTGTGAAGAATTATTCTCTGTTCGATGTTTTTAGAATTAGAGCTCCAGTAAATATTGTGTGGTTTGGAACTTGAACTGAACTGATGAAAGTATTTGAAAGAGTGATGGGCATGAGAAAAAACCAGTCCAAGATGCTGTTGTGGGGGACTCTTGACTATGCTGATAACAGTGCTCTGACTTCAGTGAGGGAGCACAGGGGTCCAGGCTCATTTGTGTAGAGATGTATCATTGTATCAACTTAGTTTTAGGGTTTTGTTTTTACCTTCATATTTTGTGCTTCCTTGCTAATGCTAGTAATGATGCTATGTCTTTCTTATTCTTTACTGAAGTTACCATTTAAAAAAAAAACCTCTTTCCCAGTTTTACGTCATTGAGTACGCTGCCTGTGATGCCACTTATAATGAAATTGTCACTTACGAGCGACTCCGGCCTGTGAATCAGAACAAAACTGTCAAAAAGAACACCTTCTTCAAGTGCACAGTGGATGTTCCTGAAGACCTGAGAGACGCGTGAGTAGCTCTGCACACTTCAGGAAGGCTTTTATTTTCTGGAAGGGGGAGAAAAACCCACTTGGCTTCTGTTTTAGAGGCTGATTTAGAGGTCTAAGAAGAATCGAAAGGGTGGCTGTGGCTGCAGTAGCTCTGGAACCATGTTAGGGAGAATGGGAACTTCCCTGTTTCTGAACAGTCCTTGCCATAAACTCCTGATATGTTCTTGGGTCTGATCATGTTGTTACATGTTCAGTTTTGATGCAGCTTGTTGAAATAACAATCATTTTGTCTCCTTAGGTGTGCTAATGAAAATGCACATAAAGATTTCAAGAAAGCTGTGGGAGCATGTCGAATTTTTTATCATGCTGAAACTGCTCAACTAATAATACTGGTAAGTAATTGCTTCTATGTAAATGTTGCATGAATTCCCAGGATATTATTTATAGAAAATACATAGCCAGCTGTGTGTGTGTATGGAAAATGGTTTAACTTATCAAGCTATGTAAATTGTGAGATATTTAATATAAGTAGATGTGTTTAATCTTTGGGGGTAAGGCCTCCAATGCATACAACCTAAATTTAGGAGCAGCTTTGAGTCTCATTGTTTTGTCATTCTCAGCTGAGTTCCATGTCACTGATTTTAGCATGTGGCTCAGAGGTAAATCATCTCACTCCACTCTGGAGCAGTTGCTTCCCCTGGTGCTGTATTACACTGTGCAGTTTGACCCACAGCTGGATTTCCACGTGGAGAGCTGCACCAGTTCTGGGTAGCCATTAAGGAATTGTTCACTTAGATGCTTCTGTGGTGGTTTTCTTACTAAATAGGCTTGACCCAGCTTTAGTTTTTCTTCATAACTCCATTTACTTAATATTACTCGCTTGAACCTCACTCTGCAGGGTTGTGTTGTCCTTGATTATTTCCTTAGCTCTCTTATTCACACACACAGTGACAAGTATGTATATGGTAGAAAGGTTTGTTTGGGCAACATCAAGGGGAGAGGGTTACTGTGTAATTCAGCAGCAAAATCTTTAATATAAAACATGCTGTGAGTGACAACAAGTAGTTGTTGTTGCTGAATTTCTCATGCTTTGTTTTGAGAGAGAATAACATTCATGTGACTTCTGGAAATTGAGATCATGATTATGACGTAGTTTCAATAGGTTCCTGATTTAACCTTTGAATGCGTATTTGCTTGCAAAGCCAAAATTGAGGTTTCTTCTCTCCTGCAGTCTGCCAGTGAAGCAACAGTGAAGAGAGTGAACATCCTCAGTGACATGCACCTGCGCAGCATCCGCACCAAGCTCATGCTGATGTCCAGAAATGAGGAGGCTACAAAACATTTGGAGGTAAAGCCACAGCTTGTGGCTCTTGCTGCTTGAAACTGAGCTCAGAGCTCTGCATTACAGTGAGTGCACGTGGATGAATCTGCCTTTGTTTTCCCTTCAGTGCACAAAGCAGCTTGCTGCAGCATTTCATGAGGAGTTTGTAGTCAGAGAAGATTTAATGGGACTTGCTATAGGAACACATGGCAGTAACATACAGCAAGCCAGAAAGGTGCCAGGAGTTACAACCATTGAACTTGAGGAGGATACCGGTACTTTCAGAATCTATGGAGAGGTAAGGGGAAACTTTGTATGAATCCTTGGAGCAGTTCACTCTGTATCTGCTTTTAGAGTGGTGAGAGCTGTACCCAGAATTAAGAACAGAAAACACCTGAATTTTTGTGTGTCTGACACTGTGGCAGCTTCTACTGCATATATTTGAAATACAGCCTTTGTTCCAGTGGTGACCTCTATAAGATGTGTTCTGTCCTAATCACTCCATTTTGCTTTACATCCGAGCTCAACCTGAGAGAAGTATCATTTCCTGCTGTTTTACTTGGTCATGGGTTTGTTTCGGTTTCTGTTCTCCCTCAGAATCTTAATGGTTCTCCTCCTCCCCACTCTCTTCTGTGTGTGTTTTGCTGTGTGGTGTCTGTTCCTCTGACCTAGCCAGGTGTTTTAAAGCCTGTATCTACTGCTTCTAACCCTTACATTTTGGCAATTTATTGCTGCCTTTGGCAAAATAACAACATGCTCCAAATTTGTTCCGTTTGTGGGACTCTTCTGAATCTCACAATTGCCTTGATATGTAGCTGATCCTTGGGCCAAAACAGGCATTCAGGAAGCAGGGTCCTGTCAGAACATATTTTGAGGGTTTTCATCCCCTCTTACCAGCTCTACAGGTGCCACTAACTGAGCCTCTGATTTTAACATTTCTGGAAATCTGTGGTTGTCTCCTGCTTCAGGAATCTGAGATCTTGAGTTCTGCTCCGTCTATGTCAGGAGTAGAACCTGGTTGTAATCAAAGGTTCTGATGAAGTTGATCCTGTGGAGAGGCAGTCAAACTTCTGTACTTTCTAGTATCTCTGAAATTCTGTCCTTTTTTGGAAACTTTAAATGCTCCCAGAGTATCAGAATGGTAGCAGATCCTTCTTTGATCTCCTGCTGCCAGTAAATTGTGTCTCAGTTCCTGAGGAAGAATCAGACAAGTTTAAATGCAATGGATGGTCCAGTGCATTCCAGTTTTGATCTCTTTCATGTGAATGATGCGATGCTGGAACTTGTGGAAAGGTTATGACTGTCACCAGCCTCTTACAGAGGTGCACAGCAATGATTATAAATACCAGATGCCCCCTAAATAAAAATGCCTTTAGACACATCCAGCCTTGTCCTTCGTAGAAGTGATAAGTGCTTCTAAAAATGCCAGGCAGCCTAACTATTCCACATGATAAGGGTTTCAGCATCTGGCTACACTTGCCTATTCTTTTTGCCTCTTTTCAACTGCAGTGGGCAACCAGCCAGGCCCTAATGGCTGAATGCACAGGCAGACAATTTCAGGCTGAGATGTGTGGGAGTAGTGAACCAGTGTTGTTGACATAGCAGTCGCGGTCTGAGGCTTTCCCATAGCTGATGTTTTGCATACAAACAAAAGTTCACTATTGCTCAGGGCCAGACTCTTTGAGGGAAGAAACATGAAGATAAATTTTTAAGAGTATTGGAAAGCTCCGTGGATAGAAGGAATCGAAACTGATTGGCATGCTATTTATGCTTTTATCCATCCTGGTCAAGGCCATTTTGATTTTAGGACCCTTTTCTGGTTGCCTGAACTTCTGAGTGTGATGCCTGTACAGACCACAGGCCTGTGAACTTCAGGGCTTGGACAGTAGTGTAGCTTGGACTACTTGAGGAAACTTGTGTTTCCCAGGGAGGGAGAGCTGTATCTTAAATAGAAAAGTTCCTCTTAGACCTTCATTACTGCCAAAATGGAATTGCAGTCAATCCTTGTGCAGTTCTTAATGCTGGTAGATACAATGCTGAGTTTAGAAAAATACCCTGCATTTAATTTTTCCATTAAACTCTTTGGTGGCATGGTGTCTTGATTGTTTGGGCAACTGTGTGAAGTAACAGAGAGCATGAGAGGAGATGATCAGAGAGGACGTGTAGGCGGCGATTCAGAGTTAACAAAGGTAGTTGCTGGTGACTGGAATCCTTTGAGGTCTTTAATCCATGTTCCACTACAAGAAAGTGAGAATGCCTTGTCTGAGTCAGCTTTATGTGCTCACTCGTGTTGGGGTGTGACACAGGTTGTACTCATGTAAAAATCCTGAGTGCTTGTGGCAGGTGTAGAAAGGCTTGTGGGTGCACTGGAGAGCTGCAGCTCTGGCAGTTTTATGTTTTCTTGTCCTGACTCTGCTTCTGTAAATGCATTCAGTGTTCCTTCAGCTTTACTTGTGAAAGAATTGCTAAACATACCTGAGGAGGAACTCTTTGCTTAGTTGTGTCTATTTGCAGAATTCATTGAGGATGAAGAATTGCTCGTGTGTGTTACATTTGTATCCTTTGAGCAGTTGCTCTGCAAATGCAGCATAACCTCTGCTCCTCACAGTGGCTTCCTGTTCATCTGTTTTTCATGCTTGATCACTGCTTTCATTATCTTGAAATCCAATTTGTCCATGTTTCTTTTGCCATCATTTTGACCTCTGCCAGAAGTAGAGGTTTATACATTTTCTTCTAGGATTTTCCTGATTTGATTCAAAGGTGCAGGAGCTGGTGGTACTCTCATTTCATGTGTTGCCTAAAAATGGCAATGAAAGGGCTGAGGCGTTAGTGTAAAATGTAAATGGTGCTCTTAAGCTGTTGTTACTGACTAGATGTTCATATTCTTTCTTTAATTCTGCACTTCTGCTGTTGCTAATTTGAAGCCTTGTTTCTTGTTTTAGCATCTCAGTTAACTCAGTTGATTTCTGTCATTTAATGATAAAGCTGCAAGAGAGCATTTACAGGAGTTCTCCCCAGTAACCAGAGCCACTGTCCTATCTTGGAAAGCATTTGTAGATGAACTGTGGCCAGAAACCAGCATTCTGGAAAGAGAGTGCCCTGGTTGTAATATCACTTCTGAAGCTTGCACAAAGCCCCATCCAACCTGGCTTTTGAACACTTGCAAGGATGGGGCATCCATTTTGATATCTCAAAACATCTTGAAGTAAAACGAAAAGAAAAATGTTTTATTCATGACTGATGCTTTGCTTTTCTACTGAATTTTGTCTCTGGGCATTTCACTCAATTATTCCTCTGTGATTTAGTTCAAAACTAGATTAATCTTGTCTCTATTCTTCTCTTTTTGAAAATAAGTTTATTTGGAAGACTTGCAGCTGTTGCTACAAGGTTTTGTTTTTAACATGCTATATTCACAAATAAATTCCATTTCTTAAATTTATTTCCAGACTGCTGATGCAGTAAAAAAGGCCAGAAGTTACTTGGAATTTGTGGAGGATTTTATTCAAGTTCCCAGAAATCTTGTTGGTATGTAATACTGCTAAAACTTGAAAAGTTGGGAAAAGGGAGCCTAATCATAACTTTGCGAAGAGGATTTAGGTGCCAGTACAATATTTGATTTCTCCATTTAAGTAGAAAGTGATTAATCTTTCAAAACTACATGTATCAGAATTATTATGAAATTGGATATACTGTTGCTGCACAATACTTTGTCAGGATTTGAACATTTACACAGACTTGTATCACCTAATTCAGTGGTAATAATTGAAGTTCAGATTCTAGTGAAAAAATATGCTTTACTAAATTGACTGCTTAAAAGTGCTGAAACTGAGTTCCAGACTTTAATCTGGAACTATTGCAGCTGAGTTGCAAGAATAACACGAGACAGTTCTCCTCCCAGTAACACGAGACAGTTACTGCTCCCTCCTGGGTTGAGGTTTGTCACAGGTGGTGGTTGGATGCTGGTGAGCTCCTGTATAAATCAGAGTGCTCATAGGTCTCAGCCTCAGTCTCAAAATAGACATTTTTCCATGTTGCAGCTTTATGAAGGTATGGCATAGTCTGCAAAGTTCTGTACTGAAAACCTCTAAAGGTGTGAGGTTAATTGTGTTCCACTTGAAGACACAAACGTCTTCACAGGGGACTATTTTCCTCTTCCCTCGTTCTCCTTCCTTTATCCTGCTTTTTCCTCAAGCCTGGCAGCTCCCTGCTCCCCATGCCCAGCTTGTAGGCAGTGTTAAAGTTGCAGGTGTTGTACCTGATTGAACAGTTTGGAATATCCAGAGGGGAAAATTAAAACCTGGACTTTAACCTGCTGTGATTTGGGGCTTGGAGCCCGTGTATTATGTATAATGTAATTTAAATAATTCATGTGCAAATTCCTAAAACTTAGACTTTCAACTGCCTAGAACTTGACCAGACTAAGCATTTGTTCATTTGGATGTTTTTTTAATAAGATTTGTGCAAATTGTGTATCTGATGCAACGTGATGGTTTTTTCATCTACCTAATGTTAAAGCTCATTTTAACATTCAACAAATTAATCACTAGTTTGTATATGAACAATTTTTTTTTATGCAGTCTTGTTCAGTAAATCTAATTAATCCAGGAATTTTGCTAAACCTGATGTTCTACAAGTTGAGTTTTGGGGAGTTTTTGGAGAGCATTCATTATTGTGAATATATCCCACACAAGAATCAGGGCAGAAGTCACAGCAGTGTGTTTAACTGAAAATGCTGCTGTTAAACAATTACAGTAGCAGTTGGTGATGAAGGCAAATGTCCTGCTCACATCACTTGTGGGCACCCAGGTAAGCAAACAGATGCTTAGCTACACCTAATGAAGTCACACAGCTCAAAAGAAGTGTAGTGCTGGTCAGTGACTCCTATTAAGAGCCCAAACCTGCTGAGCTGTTTGAGCTGTTGAGGAAGGGAAACAAGCTTTTAATATTTTTCACGTTACTTTGTATCGTGTTGATATTTGCGGAAAAAACATTCCTTATGGAGTGCTCTGTCACACAATTCTGGCTTTTACTCCTTTTTTTAAAGTTGTTCTGCCTTCCTTTGCTCCTAAGTTAAACACTTTTAAGTGCCATATATCTAGCTGGGATGAAGAAATGTTCCCACATAACTTTGGCCTAAGAGCTAAAGTCTTTTAGTAAGGTAGCCAAGGAGCAAGGTTTTTTGGTTGGGTTTTTTTTGAGGTTTAAACATACAAGTTCTGAAGAACCTTTTGGTTTGGATCCCCTGCATGATCTCAAATTAGGTATTTTATAGGTAATATGAAAAGCACTGGTCATGCATAAGGCTTTTGTAAAGGCAGAATTTTTTAAGGGGCTTCAACAAATGTGTAAGCCTGTTAAAATGTCAGGAAAGGTTCAGTGAGGGCACATGTGGAGTCGGGGGGTCCAAATAATTTGATACATAAATTTAAAATAAGAATTTTCAAAACCCTTGTGCCATTTTACACTTGGTTTGGTTCTGTTAGAAGCTTGTGTGCAGTGGTGATCTTCATCACTGCTTGTCATTGTGCATAGAGAGAGAGTTTTATTTTGCAAATTTTCACCTGTTTTCACTGACATAGTGTGGGGTATTCTTTGGGGGTTTTTACACATAAAATATTGATAAACATGTTAAAATGGTTTGCACATGGCTGCAAAATTAACCATTCTTGCCCTCTGAAGGAAAAGTTATTGGAAAAAATGGAAAAGTGATTCAGGAGATTGTAGACAAGTCTGGAGTCGTCAGGGTGAGAATTGAAGGAGACAATGAAAATAAGCTGCCCCGTGAAGATGTAAGTACTTTATTCTTTCCTGCTGTGCCTAGGTTTTTATTTTCAATCCCAGTTTTATTTTAAAACCTTTGGATACAGAGAGTATTTGTTTTAAGAGGGCATCTTGCAGTAGGTTTTATATAAAGCAATTCAAGGAAGGTTTTTTGCTGCCGAAGTAAGATTTTTTTTTTTTACTCTTTCTCCTATATGTACTTTGGCTACATGACTCATTTGGGATTGGTAGTGTTAAAGTATCTGCATATTTTAAATAGATAAGGACAAAAGGTAAAATCTTGTAAAGTTGGTTTAATGAACTACCTTCTTGGTAAACTGTGGGTGCTTCTACTCACCTGCTGGGCTGAACACACCCAGCATGTGTTGCATGGGGAATATGAACACAGGATGCCAGGTTACCTCAGCTCCAGAACAGGCTGTTGGGAAAGTTCGACAGTCAGAAACCCCTACTGTCACCCCAGCCTGAGGTCTT
The DNA here is from genome assembly GCA_025920805.1 of Petroica traversi. NCBI lineage: Eukaryota > Metazoa > Chordata > Aves > Passeriformes > Petroicidae > Petroica > Petroica traversi. The sequence goes on from JAHLSL010000060.1 coordinate 6,991,253, forward strand.
TCTAGAGTGTCTTTGCAGCCCAAGGCTCAGTTGCTGCCTTTGTTTAGATCACTTTGGTAATTTAAAACAGATTTCTTTATATAATTTAAACAGAAAGTGTTATTTTGATTATGATGTCCTCCCTGACAAAAAGCTTTGATGCTTTGTTCCTGCAGGGAATGGTACCCTTTGTATTTGTTGGTACTAAAGAAAGCATTGGAAATGTCCAAGTTCTGTTGGAATATCACATTGCATATCTAAAGGTGAGTGTGTTTCGGGAGAGACACTCTCTAGAGGAAACTGGGGTTGAAGCAATAGCTTTGGTGGGGTTTGCAGTTGCTAAACTGTTCCTCTGTATATCAGGATTTAAAGTTTGGTGCCTTGAGCCCACCCCTTGCCCATGGGTATCACAGGCCTAGAAATACCTGATCATGGTTACTTAGTGCTGTTGGGGTGGAAGGAATTAGACTGTAAAGAACAGGGCTTTAAAGGGGCATTTGGGAATTAAGACACAATTATTTGTCCATGTCCAGGATCTGCTGTTCTCAAGTTAATGCTCTGTTTGGGTAGGATGGAATTTCTAATGGAACACATTAATACAGTGTGGTATTAGAACAATTATCTGTTTATATGGGATTGCTTTGTGATGTTAACAGATAAATTGAATTGTGTTCCCTTGTCAGTTTGCTTTTTTTTCCCTAAATTTTAGGGAAAAAGATTTGCTGAATTATAATTAAGAAAGGTAGTAGTAGTCTTAAAACCAAGTTTTCTGCATAATGGTGAAAGAGAAAGCTTTCAGATCTCTTTTGAAACTCAGAGACAGCTCATCTTGAATTTCAATATTTGTAGTCACCTTCCAGGTGGTGTTAACTCTCCTAGAGGAATGATTGTTTTCAGTGTGACTGGGTGGGGGACGGTGTTTTGTGAGGGATGCTTGTCAGCAGCCTTTTCAGTGCTTTTTGTTTCATTTTATGTAGGAGGTAGAACAGCTAAGACTGGAAAGGCTCCAAATCGACGAGCAGCTGCGCCAGATTGGGATGGGCTTCAGGCCTTCCTCTGCTCGAGTTCCTGAGAAGGAGAAGGGTTACACCACTGACGAGAGCACCCTCTCCTCCGTGCAGGGCTCCAGGTCCTACAGCGGCCGGGGCAGAGGCCGCAGGGGCCCCAATTACACCTCTGGTTATGGTGAGTGCCCCAGAGCGAGGCCTCAGGGTACCTTTGAACCCAAAACTCTCTGGGTTTCCTTGTGTTCAGCATACTCGAGTGAAGAAAGGGGTGGAAATTCAGAATTGCTGGTTTATTTTGTACGTAGCTCAAAACACCTTGTTAGATTTGCAGTCTTGAAGTTAAGTTTAAAACTGAAAAAATGAACAAACCAAACTCTGGGAACATCTTGTCCTTCTGTGTTAGTAAGCAACATTATAAAAGCTGGAAAGGGAGCTGGAGATGCTTTTCAGGAGACAGAAATTGAAAATATCTGAAACCAGATATTTTCTCTATCAAAACATAATCTGTTTTGATAGAGAAGGAGAAGAATTGCTTGTCTGTGATCATGGCCATCTTAGCAACGTATTTCTGAAAAGTGAACCAAAATGATTTAAAATGGAGACAGCACAAAATCCTGTGGGTTTTTTAATTTGGTCAGGAATTAACTGGATTTGTTTTAAGTTGTAGTGATATACTCTGATGCATTTCTCAATTAAAAAGCACTGTTCAGTTTCTGACAGGTAAGCACATCCCCAGCTCATCCAAACAGAGACACTGCATTTCTATACAGATGTATTTCACAAAGAAGGACATTGTTATTTATTCAATACAGTTAATTCCTCTGGGTATCTACATGTAACTCATTTCTGTTAAAAAATCAGACACTTTTTGGCTTTTACAGTCTGTCACTGGCTATAGCCTCCTGCATCATGCCATGGGTTAGTTGTGTTGATTCTGATGATGTTTGTAACTTCATTTTTTCATTATTTCCAAATGAACTGATTGAACTGTAAGGAAACTTGTTCCATTTGCTTATGTATACTTACTGTGATTTGGAAAACTTAATTTTTTTCTTCCTCCCAAAATGGCAAGAATCACATTGAAGCCATGTGTGTCTTACACTTTATATTCCAGACTGGTTTAGTAGGGGGAGTTTCTGGATGCCTAAAAGGAATACTAGGTGTTGGATTTTCAGGTACTGAAAAGCTGTGTGGCTTTGGGTACTAGGAGATGGCCAGGTATTATGGATGCTGTTAAATATAAACAGTGAAATTGTTCAGCAGCATTACAGCATCCAGAAGGGGTTGCTTAGCAACAGCCATGGCTATAAGGTGGCAAAGTTGTCCTTGGGAATTTCTGAGAAGTTGCCTAGAAACTGCACCAAATGCCTGCAGTGTGTAGACAAAGAGAGGAAACACTGCTTAATCCTTGGTTTAGCTGTGTACAGAAATTACAGATTTGGTGATCTTTCAGCCTGTATTTCACATGTTAGTACAAACTTAAATTGAGAATCTTAAGTAACTTCTGCTCTGTTTTATGTATGCATATATTTTTATATAGGTGTATATATAAATACTAAAATATACCTATGAGTATATACTTGTGTGGGTATTAAAATTTATATATATGTATGTATATATATGGGGTTTTTTTATAACATACATATATAACCAGCCATGCTGGCCAGAATACTTCCATAAGGATATGAAACCAGAATATGATTCCCAAATCAATACTAATTTCTGATTTTCTTTTCCTTCTCATACAAGGTACAAACTCTGAGCTCTCTAATCCCTCTGAAACAGAATCTGAGAGAAAAGATGAACTTAGTGACTGGTCCTTGGCAGGAGAAGATGACAGGGAGAGCAGGCACCAACGTGACAACAGACGCCGTCCTGGGGGACGAGGACGGAGCGTGTCCGGAGGTCGTGGGCGCGGGGGACCTCGTGGTGGAAAGTCATCCATTAGCTCTGGTACTGGTTTCCAAATGGGTTTGGAATTGAGATTTTCTTCCTGGCAATTTCCTGTATAGCCTCTTACTGTTTTAAAATACTCCGTTCTTACATTATTATCTTAATGCCTTGGGATTTCAGTGCAATCGTGTGGTAGTTGTGTCATACAGTGTGTTTTAGATTTTTGTTTATTTTCCGTTCACGGGGATCTTAATTTCCTTCCTCTGCTGCTCATACATAATAATGTTATTAGCAGAGTTGATAAATCTTTGGCATGTTGCCTATGGCTGCCTTCTGAGCTTAGTTTATGTTTAGATACAGAATGCAAGAAGAAATAATTGACTGGAAGTTAGGTTCTATCAGAATCTGTGCTAATTTAATACCGTCAGTGTCAGAAGAGCCACACAACCACAGAGTGAAAGGTGTGTTGTATATACTTAGCCATTTTGAGTAAAAGCTCTCTAAATGTCACCTTGGAAATCTTTTTGGTGAAATAGTGCAAGTGCAAGTACGGCTGTTGTGGCCAACAGAATTGTTATTGTTGGGTTAGTCAAAGGCTCCAGTTTGAGATCAAAATTGCAGGTCTGTGTTTTACACCTTGGCTTAAGGTTTGTGGTTTGAATCTTCCAGACATGACTGCAAGTTCAGCCTGAAAATGGTTACACATCACAACAGTATCCTAATGGGTGATTTCTGTTTGCTCAGTGCTTAAAGACCCGGACAGCAACCCCTACAGCTTGCTGGATAACACGGAGTCAGACCAGACCGTGGACACCGACGCCAGCGAGTCCCACCACAGCAGCAACCGCCGCAGGAGGTCACGCCGGCGAAGGACTGATGAAGATGCTGTTCTTATGGATGGAATGACAGAGTCTGATACAGCTTCTGTTAATGAGAATGGTTTAGGTATGTAAATGGTTGGATGGTAGTCCCAGAGCAAGCTGAGAAAAGAATGTGTTGTCCCTGTAAGTGTAGTGAAGCCCTTGTTTGTTTTTGTAAGTGACGAATCGTTGTTCTGTTCAAGGTTGCTGTCTGATTAAACAAGACTCCCTCCGTGGCTGTGCCATGGGTCTTCTGTTCACTGAGCTCCACTAGCCTTTTCATGTGCCTTTTTTGTAAAAATTGTCTGATGGAGACACCAAAGACTTGACTTGTTGTTTCCCATTGGTACTGCTGCTTTGATAGAAACAGTACTGTCGGATCAACTTTCTGTTTTGTCCTTGGTAACCTCAGTCTCGGTGTGGGAAAGCTCCTTAAGTAGCTGTTAATTTGTCTGTACCCAGCTTCTACTTAAGAACTTTCCCTCAGTAAATTCTATCCATACTCACTGGGACAAGAATACAATCTGTTGCTTAATGTAGAAAAAAAAATATCTGAGTTATGTTGCTAAAATTTGACATATGGTTACTTAATAAATGAAATCTGAGGTCATTAAGCATGTGCCTAAATGTTTTAATGAACCAAGAACAAAAAGTAAAATCTAGCTTTTGTGTTACTGTGTATGCTTTCAGTATAAAATTTTCTTTTAGCTTTTCTGTCTTTAGTCTCTGTCTTTAACAGAAGCCATTTTAAATGCCCCATGCTGAAACTGCTGAAGAATTTATTTATTTCATGATCAGAAATAGTTCATTATAAACTTTGCAATTGCAGATGATAGTGACAAAAAACCCCAGCGACGCAATCGTAGCCGCAGGCGTCGCTTCAGGGGTCAGGCAGAAGATAGACAGCCAGGTAATTCGAGTGGAGCTGTGGGTAATCTCAGGTCAAAAGCATGAGAGAATGTTGTGTCTGCTGTTTTACATAGAGCTGCATAATACCAAAAGGTTACTCAATAACTAATAAGATTACTAGATCAAGATGAAAGACATTTCTTCTACTAGGAAAACTTCTAAAATCTGTCTAATGAAACTAATTGATGTCTAACTTTTTGCTTGGACATACGAGTTACGCTTCTGATCCAGTTCTCACTGAAGTCAATGGCTGCACTGCTGTTGAGTTCTGTGGTCCAGGATCACAACAAACATGAAGGTTCATGGTCTGCACTCACTGCATCTGTGCGCTTGCACTGACTGGGACACAACCTTTTCAGCACTGGCTGAGCAGCAGTGTTGGAGAGGCAGGGTGTGGGTCCTGGCAGAGCTCAGTGAGGCAACTCGAGTGGGGTTTGCCAGCCCCACACCTGCATCACACTGCTGCTCTCAGTCCTTGGCTGTTGGGAATAGTTTAAGTCATCTGCAAATTGAGGGTGGGAAGGAGGAGGAATTTAAGTGAAATTGCATGTTTCCAATTTTTTTGTTGTTGTGGCTTGTTGCATTTCTTTTGTGTGTACTAACACTTGAAATGTTAAAGGTGAACTGGCTAATTATCAATACAATGCCCTGTTCAGAAAATGCTTGTACGTACACAGGGTAGTAGCAGAAGGTCTTCTAGATTGACAGGTTCAAAATTTCATCCGTATTTGTCTTCCTTATATCTGTGGTGCTCATACAACGATTAAGAACAAAGAAAGTCGTTCTATTATGCTAACTACAACTTGGGGAAAGGAAAAAAATCAAACATGCCCCCCCCCCTTAAAAAACCTCAAACCCACACGTCTCTTCTCAACATTCCAGTTTTGTAGCAGTGATATGGATTTATAAAGGGTCAGAGAAAGTGAAAAGGATTTCAGCTTTTTCTTCTGAGGAACTAATTTCAGCCAGCAATGTAAAGAAATGTTAGTCATTTCTAGAAAACCATGGGAATTCTTTTAAGTACTCCAAAACCAACAAAATTACCCAAACAAGATTTCTCTGACATCTTTGTTAAAATGCTGTAATAATTTGAAGTCTTCATATATACCTAGTAAGTATGAGTGAAATTAAGACAGAAGGAACTTTTCCCTTCTTTCACCCCCAATGCCAACCACTATATTTCAGTCATTTAGCTGTATCATTTGATTTACATTGCTGTATGTTATGTGGCCTCATTCATAGAGGAATACTAAGATTGCACTGTGTGCATGAAATATGCTTCCTATTTACTAATATTAGAGGAGTTGGGTACAAAACCTTGTTTTAAAGAAGTACTTTTGCAGAAACTCCCTTGGCCTTCACAGTTCTGGAAGGACCCAGAAGTCCAATTACTGTAACAGAAAATTCATCTGTGATAGTTCCCAATCTGATTGGGATTTCATACACAGTCATTCCTAAATCCAGACAAATAGCTCACCTAAATACCTGATACACTAAATATAAATGACTGTACAGTTCAATAGGTAACACTTGCCAACCCTAATGTGCTGTAGCCCATCAGAGATACATGTGTATATTTAAAGTTGAAGTACTCTGTATTCTATAGATAGAACTGAGTCTTGCTGTGGTTACAGGAGGGCAGGATCAGACAAAACCAGGACAGAAGGTGAGGAGAGCTCAGAGATGCCCTGGCCCCAGGGAGTGCAGCTGTACCAGCACAGGCAGGGCTGTGCTGCCCCTGAGCTGGGCTGGCTGCAGCAGCACCGCCTGTGACCACACACCCCCAGCAGCCACACCCGAGCAGGGGCCAGGGCACAGTGCTGGTGGCACAGTGCTGGTGTGGCACAGTGCTGGTGGCACAGTGCTGGTGGCACTCTCAGTACCTCGAGGGCAGCAAGTTCCCTCACCAGTCACTCCTGATGTACCAAAGATTTGGTGCCACCTCATCCTAAGTGATACTGGGCTGTGACCTGCCCCGGTTCTGGGCACCATTTAACTGCCTTCATTTCTTTTCATTAGTGTGAAATTCTTCACCACTCAAGCTAATAAATCCCCAGTGACACACACAGTCTGTAGTTCAAAGAGCCTGCAGCCAAATCTCTTCAAACCTAGTACAGAGAGCCCTTCTCCAATAAAACTTGCAATTGGACCAAAATATTTGTTTTATTAAAAGTCCACCTTCAGATCATTGTTACCACCGATTTTAGTGAAAATTGTTTTTAACAACAGAAACAAATTGATCCTTGTCATGTGGTTGATAACCTGTAAGTGTGAAGGCCTTTTGTGAGATGTCTCCCAGTTAGAGCATAACTTGTGCAGAAAAGACATGAAGGTTCATGCTGAACTGACTGCTGATGTGAGCATCACTGTGATTTTTTTCCTTGAACAGTAACAGTAGCTGATTATATATCACGAGCTGAATCTCAAAGTAGACAGAGAAACCCTCCAAAGGACACAGTAGCCAAAACCAAGAAAGAAACGGTAAGATTTTTTTAATGTGCATTTCCTTTTTCTCCTCACTTGCAACAGAACAGTAAAGGAATGAAGGCTTCAGTTAGCTCACCCTCGTTTGACTAGAAGTGCATTTGAATTCAACAAATCATTAAAGGCAAAAAGGGCCCAGAGTAAACAGACCTGACAATGACTTGTAGACTGTTGTTGCAGATTTTAGGGACCAAATTAAGTCTGTACACATTTTAAAATACTACATGTAGCAATGCTGCATTATGTAGTAAAATGAGAAAATTGCCCATGATATGTCTTGAGAACTAACCCTTAAAACACGTTTGGGATAGATGATTCTATGTGGCATTTTTAGTGCCTTACATAAATTATTTTAGAAAGACTCAGTTGTACGAAGAGCGTATGCTTTTGGTCTGTTTTCCTTAAAGGATCAGAGAGGCATTAGATTATCCTGAAAAATAATCAGAACTGAATAAAGCAGAATTTCTTTGGTTCTGAAGTGCCAATGTATTGCCACCAGTTACAAAGGAAATAATCTTTTAACAAAATGTCATCTTGCTATAGACTTCAAAAGGGGTGTAGAGCTCAGTTTTTCAGTGTACTCCTTCCTGGTTTTAGGCAAACAGAATAAATAAACATTCTGGGAGTGCTGGGGATGTGCAGTCCTGGGGTTAGGTTGGCATGATTTCCCAAAGTAGCTGATACAGAAGTATCCCATAAACAACAAGGTAAGTGATCAGATCCTCTAAGTGACAGGATACAGTCACAGACAGAGGTGATCCCTCTTGCAAAGCTGCTGTGTGAGCCAGAGGGAAATTGAGATTACACTCTGTATTGTTCTGGAATTTTTAATATTTCCCTGTTCTTGTTTTTGCAAGGCAAAAGATGCGATTGAGGAAAACAGCCCTTCTGAAAAGGCAGTGAATGGTCCTGCCACCACCTCTGGGGATGAGCCTTCTAAACTACAGCACAGCCCTGATGAAAAGAAAGTCACTGTTCAGGAGGATGGAAATAATCAGGAAGAAGCAGTGCTGAATGGTGTTTCATAAACTGAAGTTCCTAGTTTACAGTTCTTTTACATTACATTTAAAATAGTGCTTGTATAAGCTTGCCAAAGATAGAATATGGATCGCCAGTCTTGACACCGCACTTTCAGTTCCTCCATTTTGGAATACAGAAAGGGGAGGGATCCTGGAGAAATCATATGTTAAACATACTTTGACACCTACTGTGTTATAAATATATCATCAGATGTGCCTTGAGATAGTATATGTAACATTTAAATAAACAAAATTGCTGGCTATAGGAAATGTTATTTTGTTTTCAAAATACGGCAAAGATGTGAGGGGGATCCCTAACATAATACTCTTTATGAAAGCATTAGCTGCTTTTGTTACATTTTTAATAATATGCAACCACTTCTTCACCTGAGGAATACTAGAAAGAAATGCAGTCTAAAATATTTTGCACTGAAATGTAATTTCTCCATTAGTTTAGTCTGGAAACTGGTCTGTTTTAATACATGTTTTTTAAATGCTGTATGTAGAGGAAAAATCTGCAGACCACTGGAATACATTTGTTAAATTCTCATAATCTGCAGGGATACTGGGTGACATTGGCAGTGACTGTTCTACATTGAGGCTTTGTTTGGTTTATTTATTAAACTGTACAGTATTTAAAAATCAAACATAGCTTTAGTTAACACTAAGCTGAATTAGTCATGTCCATTAAGACATAACCTGAACTACTGAAAAGATCAATTTCCAGAAAGTTTATTCTGTATAAACTACATATGTTAGTCCTTAGTAGAGTATTTTTATTTTTGTTTTGGTTGTTTGATGTGCAATATGTTTTTTTTGTATGCTGGTAGTAAAAGAAAATAAACTTTGATCTTCCATCTGTTGACTGTTTCTATCAGAAATTTAAATTACTATTGACTTGAAGGTTTTCAAGCTGTTACTTAACAATGGAAACTTACTCATGAGGCAGCTTGAACCTCTAATTCTTGAAAAAGAGTTTCTAATGTGCTGATCTTCCTTTCGTTAAGGTGATGATGTCAGACACCAGTTAAGGTGTCTAGAACCAGACTCCTTATCTTGGAGAATTGCATAACCTGACTAACATATATAGGAATTAATGCAGACGTAGCTTTTGATAAGTTAAAGCATGCCATACCCCCCACCTGTCCAGGCACAGGAGCCAGAGCAAGGAAGGACAAAACAGGTGTGGAAAAACATCTGGTTAACAAGAAAAGGGGTACGAAATCACAGCAAAGGGCAGCGTTGAAGTTGTACTGACTTGAATGGAAAGAAATTGTCTTGCCTGATTTTGGCAGAAGAACAAAGAGTTCTAAACCAGTTGCTCTACCTGACAGAGCTACAGCAGAGCTGTCCTAAGCAGGGACCTGTGTGTGCACATGGTCATAGGACCTCAGTGTTGGGCACTCAGCAACAATGGTCCCTCCGAAAGAACACACCCAGTTAAACGTTGTAACTGAAATGTGCACAAGCATCTCTCAGCTGATGTGGCTGGAAAGGAGTGGAGAAAATTCAAAAAACAGGGAAGGAAAAAAACAGCAATGTTTAATAAACCAGTAGTAGTTAGCTGGAAAATACTCAAGTACAGCTTGGCCTATGCTGACCCCAGACCTGCATGGTGCTGTTCCAGCTCTCCTCCACCCTGCTTTAAACTCTGTAGCAGCGCAAAATTACTTCCCTTCTGGGGAGGTTGTAAATGTTACCTATTTGATCCTCTCTCCTAGAGGCACCTAACTCATCCCTACTGTTGTAATCCTTCCTAAACAGCCCAGGACTCATGCCCAGCAATGCTGTGGCACAGCAGGCAGCACTCACAGGATGAGATGCCTCCAGCAGCACTCCCAAGTCCAGGTTCTGGGAGTGGAGATGCTCAACCCCACTGTTTTTGACAAGCTGGGCATTAATTCCCACAGGTGCTATACACAGTTTTACTGTAGTGGCAGAAACACTGAAGATTCTTGGGGTAAAACAGAGTTCCCTGGCCCCAGCTGAGATCCTCACAAGCTGCTGGGTGTGAGAGGCTCCACAGAGCACAAATCCAGCTCAGGTATCAGTGACACATGAAAGGGTTCCTGTTTCCTAACCACCATCAATGCAAACCTCACTGTGTGAGCTCTGGCTTTGTTCTGTACAATAATGTATAAAAATACAGGGCTTCTATTACAAATATAGAATTTATTAAATGCTGTTAAAATCTGCCAAAACTAAAAGTCACTAAAAAAATCTGGGACATTCTAAATCCATCAGTAACACTTAACCAACCTTGTTTTTTCACAAGGCAAGGACAAGGGAGTACATTGTTACCTGCACTTTATTTCTCCAGGCAGAGACAACCACACATCTCTCTCAGCTCCTCCTGTCCAATAAATCCTCTTGGTTTTTCCACCCCCTTCCCAAAGAGGTTCAGTGTGCTAATTTTAGCAGATGGAAGAGCAGCAGCGTGAACTTTAAACAGGGCCAGTTCAACAGAAATTAGGAAACAGCACGTGAGTCTTCCTGTGCCTGGTAACACACACTGGCCACACCAAGTTACTGCTCTCGAGCACTGAAAATATTTCTGAGTGGCAGATTTTGCTGTTTAAACAGCAAATAGCTGTGAAAAAATCCCTCACATATTTCAAAAAAAGTGACCAAGTGGGGAGGGAAGTACCTCCCTGGATTTGCATTTCCAGCTTCATTTATATTAAGTCAAAGACTGACATTAGAACTTTTCTTAAGCCATTTATCAAAAATAATCATTTACAGAGACAAACCCTCTGAATGAGGGATTTGCTTTCTCATTCATTTTTTAGCTTGGTCTTCCAGTAGATCCTTAGCTTCATTGATTTTGGCTGCTACATATGGAGACCCACCTAGAAGAAAGAGAACCTCAAATCAGATGAAAAAAACCCCAACATTTGTCTTCTGTGTTGGTAATGATGCCACAGGACATGAAGAAAAAGCAAGGTCTGAGGTTCTGCCAGTTAAAGAACAAACTGGTTATGACTGAAGGCACCTAAGTTCACTCACAGCCACTGCAGATCTCAGAGTCAGAACACTTACTCCTCTTAGGCTACTTTAGTTTACTGGAGTAGTTTTTTCCTCCAGTTTTATCAGTTACAGATGAATTGGTCATTCCTGACTTAGCACAGTCTGTGGTGGATACAGAAGCACTGAACTAACAGGTCTACAGATAACCCTGACCAGCACAAAGTGCTGCTGTACCAAGGGACCAGTTCAGTTTTTAAACATGGCAAAAAATTAACTAGGGAGACTGAGACAGAATCCACAGTGAAATGCACCACCATGAGGTACAATGACTGTGTTGGTAGCATATTTACCACTAATTACACTATAATTATCTACATGAAGCTTAATTTAAAATGTTTAGGTCATGTACAACACCAAATACTATTTTTAGATTCTGCATATATTCAGTAAGGTTAATTTTGAAGGTAACTTAATGTTCTCTATGAAAGGCATATTGCCATGAATTATCTTAAATTTTGGTGCATGGAGTAAGGAATTCAACAGTCACTTTAAAGGAAACCATTTAAGCAATGATTAGAAGTTAAATGTCAAACACCAACACATGATTCTGACCCACTGAACAGAATTTAGAATAGGGATAGATCCCCAAGTTACTATTTTTGAGCATAACTAGATCCTGAGCCTTCAGAGTTCCACAAACAGGAATATTTCATGGTTTAATGTCTTCAGCAGCTGTAGAAGGCTCAGTATTTGCCATTTATGGTGAATTCCCAAGGCATTCACATTAATTTAAACTCACAAGTGGTACTTAAAAGGATACACACAAGGGTACTCTGGCTTTTCAACTTAGGGTGATTTTAAGTCTCTCTTTAACAAATCATATTCTAATCTGTATTCACAGAAGATGGAGCAGCTAAGAAACTGACCTGCTGAATTTGTCTGCTTGCTTTTAAAACATTCACACACAAAAACATGCTCCGTAACCACATGGATTAAGACATCCTAAAATTTGTTTTCACTCAGCTTTCCGTGGGTTTTTTAGCAGCTGAGGTAGTTATGTATCACTCACTTCTTCCCTACACAATTCTATTCATCGGTGTTAAAAATATGTCTTAACTAATCAACATGACTTGATTTCCTTACCTTTATCTGGATGATTCAGAAGCATGATCCGTCTATGAGCTTCTCTAATTTTATTTCTGTTGGCTGTAGGGCTTTGAAAGAGAGAGAAAAACTGACTGAAGGGATCCTCATGAAATTCCCCATATCGTCAAAAGGTGTCTGTGAACAAGTGAGCACTGTCTTAGCCATAAATTCTCTAGCTAACCTGTATGCTTCTCTTTTCCTACTACTGATATGTAGTGTCTAAATTCTGGAGAGGCTTTATAGGGCTTTTCCAAAACACTGCATGCTGAAAAACACAGGCTACAGCAGTCTAACAGGGTGGGGTCATCCATACAGTTAAAAAGAAACAGAACTATGTTGTAACATTTTTATTGGGAAAATTTCCTAAAGGCTCTAAGAAAAATATTTATTAAGGTAAAAAAACCCCACAAAAACCCAAAAAACTTCACAGATGAAAGTTCTTATGTGATAGATTTGTGTATTTGGTCTCAAGTGCTTTGGCACCACAGTCAGATCTACAGTGTTCCAGAAGTGATGAATTTATCCCAGATACAAGAAGTGGGTTTGCAGCACCTTCACACTACATCCACCTGAACTCCTCAGCACTGACAGGAACCACAAGGTAACAGCAGAACCCTGTTCCCCACACCAAGTGAATCCCCAATCTCCCTGAAATGGCTCATTTGGACCACACGTGGCTTTGGAATGTGTGAGGGAAATGCAGATGTCTGAAGTCCCCACTGAATTAGTTTTAACCAAGCTAAAGTACAGCAAAGAACCCTCAAAAAGTATAGAAAGTCCTGAACAGCCACTTCCTATTTCCTGGCTTGGCAATGACACTCCCAGGGGATGCTGGGCTTTGGATGCAACCTTTCCAAACAAGGCCCACAACGAGGAGCCACCACTGCCTCCTGTTCCCTTTTCATTTCTGATAAACTTCCTTTACCTCACTCCTAGTATTAAAGCTGCTTCTCGTTTAGTCATTTTGGGTTCAAATCCACCTCTGTAATAACCACTGAAGGCCTGAAAGAGAAAACTCATTAGTTTAAGAAACATTAATTTCTAAATATAATTTAAAACAACTCATTATTGCTTTAGTAGCTCCTGAGCTTTTAGTCTGTACAAATAGCAGAACTTCTCACTTGCAACAGGAAATTCAGTTGAAAGAGAGTATAATTATTTAAATGATTGCTTAAAGTTGCCCAAACAATTTCCCTATTAGCCAATCACCACCAGAACTGCTGCAATTAGTTGTTGTTACTGACAAAATACAGCCAAAAATACAGCAACGCTATACAGAGGCAACGGTCTGTAGTTATTTCACCAAGTAAAGTTTTAAATATAAATATACTACTGATAAATAAAAACTTACAGGTTTTGGTAGGTTTTGAAGGGCTTGTTTTACCTGTGGCTCCATTTGCTTCAAAGCTTTTACTGCATAGCGACCTTAAAGAGACCAGCGTTGACTGAGGTTAAGTATAGCTCCAAGAACATTCAGCAATTCAGAGCAACTGGTGACTTGTGGATTAGAACGTGGAATAAACCTTTTTGGGACATAACACAGTAACAACTTTTATTTTTTGTTTAACTACAGCCACTAATACAGGCTCTCCCAAAAGAGCGTCCTGTATCAGCCATTAAACTACCTGGAGCTCAGCCCTGAAGCACGGGTAAGCACAACGGGCACAGCCGGCTGCTCTGTCCGCCCGTCCCCCACACACCTGCGAATCCTGCAGCCGCGATGGTCAGGCCGACCGCCACCATGGTGCTGGCCTGCAGGGGAGGGAACACACACAGCGCTTGTTTACCGCAGGGACACAGCGACAGTGACACAGCCAGCTGGGGTCACGGCGCTCTGGGGAACCGCGGGGACACGGCGGGGACACGGCGGCGACCCCCGGGCTGAGGGCAGCC
>JAHLSL010000060.1:7005809-7010809 GCA_025920805.1 Petroica traversi
GGGGAGAGGCCCGGGGAGCGGGCGGGCTGAGGGACCGGGGCGGGGACAGGACCCGGCGGGGATGGGATGGGGACGGTGCCCGGCAGGGATGGGATGGGGACAGGGCCTGGCGGGGCGGGGACAGAGGACGGGGACGGGGTCGGGGACAGCGGTTTACCTGAGCTCAGTTACAGCGTTGTAAAAGTCATAGTACAGACCTAACTCTTAATGTAATCTAGCGATTTCAACCTTGATCTAGAGGCTCTTCGCACGCAAGATTCGCCTTTTTTAAATAAAAGTAGTTTTTCAGTCCCTCCTGAGGTGAATTGTCCAGTTCTGTGCGCCTCGGTACAAGAAGGACAAGGAGCTACTGGAGAGGACCAGCAGAGGCACAAACGTGGTTTGGGGTCTGGAGCATCTCCTGTGGGGAGAAACTGCAGTCTGGAGAAGAGCAGACTGAGAGGGATCTCATAATTAATATAAATATCTCCAAGGTGGGGGCCAGGAGGATGGTAACAGAGTCTTCGGTGTTTCCCAGCAACAGGATGAGGAGCAGTGGCCATAAAGTAGAAGTTCCACCTCAACGTGAGGAGAAGCCCACACACACTGAGGGTGGCAGAGCAGGGGGGACAGGCTGCCCTGGGAGGCCATGGGTCTCCCTCTCACCTGGATGCGTTTCTGCATCACCTGCTCCAGGTGACCCTGCCTTGTTAGGGGGGTCGGACTGGATCATCTCCAGAGGTCCCTTCCAACCTTGACAATGCCGTGATTCCCCCATTTCCCCCGTGTTTTATCCTGCTGTCTGACCGCCCCGTTTCCCCTTTCCCCGCGCTGTCTCCGCCGCCTCCTGTGCTAATGGAGCCTCCCCGCTGCGCTGCCAGCGCTGACCAGCACGGCAGGCTCGGGGCTGTGATTGCTGCAATTGCTGCGGAGCCAGGGACAATTACAGGCATGGCACTGGTGTGTGAATATCATTAATAACATCGTGTCATCTGCTAATGGCACGGTGTCGAACGCGGCACAGCAGTCGCGTGTCTGTCTGTCTGTCCGTGGCTCTGGTTTGAAGGTGCCATTTTGGAAAATGAGTAACGCAGCAGGGAGAGCACGTCAGCCTTTAGCACTGAGGTCCTGCTGCAAATGTCAAAGCTCAGAGTCCTGCTGTCTGACCGACACTTAGTGAAAACTTTTCTGCTGTCCCTGCGCTTGTAGGACCTCGGGGGCTCCCAGAGGATCCAGTGGCCAAAGCCAGCTGCCTTTTGGCCACTTAAGGTGTAGGATTCACAAGCCCTCACACAAGCAGTTTAGTGCCAGAGATGACCATTGGCCAAGAAACTTGTAGTTTTGCTGGCTCTTGCACTGGAAGACAGAATTTTCCTTCCTTGCTGTATGTTTTCTGTGAGTGTTGAGTTCACTTTGAATGTGTCATAATTTCACTTTGCCCTTGAATTGTTCTTCTCACTAAAATTTCAAGTGCCTGATTTTATATCTCCTAAGGTAATGTTTGCAGGTGTCTCCTGTCTCTTTCCTTCCGCCATTGTAGTAACAGTACAAGGAAATAACTGCTTTAAAGCAGATTGAAGAAAGGTTTTGGTTGAGGTACTTGTGCTGTTGTACAAGTGTTTCCTGAGGATGAAGTAAAAGAAAAGTTTTCTGTTTAATAAAATAATTGAATCCATTCATTACAGAGCACAAGGTCCCTGACAGCCTGTAAGACCAGTTCAAATATGGAAAGGGAAGCCAGCAAGTAGAAAACAACTAGATAATTTACTGGGGAAAAAAAAGTCCCCTCAGTAAAAGTAAAGGTCCAGTGTATAGAAGAGGATTTGATTTTAAGACGGTTTCTTCTTTGTCCCTTTTCTATCAAAAAAATGTCATTCAAACAAACCTCAAAACCACCAGAACAAAAAAAAAATAGGGTAATGACTTTACTAGAGTATGACTAGAATTAAATTTTTCTTATAATCTGAACAAATAAGGTTTTTGCATGAGGTTTAATTCTTCCATCTTGAAAGAACCTTTGGCTAGATCCAGACCTTAGTGACTTTCAGGAGACTATCTGAAAGGAAATTTTATTTTATTTCCTTCCTCCCTCTCCCCAGTCCCTATTTAGAGGAATTGGTAGCTCTACTGGCAAAGGGGCTTTTGCAAATTTATACTTAGAGATTCTTTCTGAGGTGAAATTTCTCCTTTTTAGAGGAAAAGGACAAACATAATGAAATGTGCGAACTGGTCTCAGAATGGGTTGATAATGTACCTAATTCCTCTCCTGTGAAAGCCCTTTAAAGAAAATCCAAAAACGGAGATCTCAGGATATTAAACAAGCCTCTTATTTAAGGGCTTTCATCTTTATTAAGGAGAAAGGAAAATTAGTGGGAAGGCCTGGCAAGAGTGGAGGTGGGATGGAGGAATTTGCATTATTGGTACATGTAATATACCAGCAACTGGACAAGACTGAGCCTAGGGGTGGAATAATTTAATTTTTATTATTAGGTGAAACAATACAGCATTTCAAGATGAAATGTCATAATTTCTTTAAAGCATGCGGTATATATTCTTACTCTGAGACAACTCAAACTTTTTTTCTTCCTACAGTTGTGCTTCCCTCTCAGAGCTAAAGGATGTGTCCCACCTTGGACATCATGGAGAGTGAAATCAAAATTCTGCTTGATTTGCTTGGTGAGTTCATTTTACAGCACCTTTTTACTCTGCATCTTCTATTGCTCAGCCTTGTGGTGGAGTGTGGAAGGCCAATCCCAGGGGAAAGTTAATGAGTTCTAATGGGCTCAAGTGAAACAGGTGCACTACAGTTTTTATCCTTT
The DNA here is from genome assembly GCA_025920805.1 of Petroica traversi. NCBI lineage: Eukaryota > Metazoa > Chordata > Aves > Passeriformes > Petroicidae > Petroica > Petroica traversi. Next base: position 7,008,608 of record JAHLSL010000060.1, read on the forward strand.
CTGCAGAATGTCTGTGTTTGAAATCAGGAGGGAGGCAGAATTATTCAGTGTTTGAGAAATACACTCTCAGCTGGAGTATACAACCTTTTATTTTGCCTGTGTTCCTAAACTGTTCCCTTTCTTCAAGCCAGAGAAACCCTGAAGCTTTTGTAGTTTCTTCTGTCAAGTGTTTTACCATACTGCTTTCTTCAGGTTTCCACTCTGGGGTTAAAATGCCTCATGGTAGAAGATTGTATGGGAAGCTTTGTCTTATAGGATGATCCAAAGCAGCTGGTACATGGTACATAAAGAAACGTTGCTGTTTAGCAGGCTTTTTCTGCAGAAATCTGGCTGTACTTTCTCTTAACTTTGTCTTCCACAAACTGAACAGAAGGTGAAATAGATAGCTGTGCTTTCAGAAGTTTTGTGGTGTAGCTGTCAAAAGCCTTTAAGGCTGTTAAACATTTAAGTCAAAATCCCAGTTCTGTGTTGGCTCATGCACAGCTGGCCAAAGCTTGCACTGCTTGTTTCTTTATGTGCAGTGACTGGACTACCAAGCTGTTAAAGGCTCGCAGAACTTCTGCTTGGGGCGCCAAGGCACAGAATTTCTTTGGCATTTCTTAGGCATTTTTAACACATTATTTTTTAATATTTTAAGATAAATTCCTGTTTTTTCCCCGTACTCCCCCTTCTTTGGCTATGACAATCTGCCATTTATAATTTTCCTATGTCTTTTTCTTTTCATTTGTCCCTACTCAAATTCTACTGTCCTTTAGTGTGCCCAACATCTGCACCAGAGTACCATGCCACACTCTCTTACCTGTGGCTAAATGACCTTGGTATATGCAGCATCACTCTGTCATTAAACTGATAATCATAATTATTAGAGCATAGTGTGGATGACAATAATTATAAAGTGAGATTCTCTCTCTCACTTTGTAAGAATGGTTGTGGACTTTCTAATCAAACAAAGCAAGCTTTGACAGCAGGGTGAAATATGTGTGACTGGCAGTAGCATATCCATGTTCATGGTACTCACAGGAGAATCCATCTGATTTACAGTGGGCACTATTTGACTCTCTGGCTGAGTTATAAATCAGGTAACATTTCTGGAAAGTTATGGAGGGGCAAGTTTGTCATGGTGAGTGAATGAGTCACAAAACTCCCTGAAGCTGAGATAAGCAATACAGATTATAGATGTGGATATGCTGTCTCACAAGAATTTTTACAGTCAAGTTTGATACTTAGCATTTTTTACCTGCATTGTTCTGGGTTTTGCTTCTTATTGAGGGCCCAGTGAGGAGCATGAGAGAGCTTGAGATTAACAGGTCTAATGACTATGACACTGGAACTGTGCATAACAAGTGGTCTGGAAAATTGCAGACTCCTGCTGGAGTGATACTGAGCTGGCACAGGGCTACTCTGACATGCAGCCCCTTTAGTTTCAGTGTCTTTTGTCAAGGACCTGCTTGTGAAACAAAAAAGCCAACAAGAAATTTTTGGGATTGGCTTCTAATGCACCTTGAACTGTTCTTTCAGGTCCTGACTGTGACATCTCTTTTGGGAATCCCCAGTTTCCATCTGAGGCTGGTACCTGCATTTTAAACATCTGCAGCTGCAGCAGGGCACAGGGCACCTTTGTCCTCCCTTTTGCACCTCTAAACCAGTGTTTGTTTCCCTCACACTGTGAAAGGCAAGGACCCTGAAAGGCCTAGGTGTGGTATTGGCATAAATTCTAGGAATATTATAGAGTGAGTTTGCAGGTTCTGGTTTTCTTAAGGAAAATTGGATGGAGGAAGAGGATACAAGTATCATTGACGTTGATGCATGTCCTACAGTTAGGGTTCTCCACTTTTCCAAAACTGGCCACTCTGCACACAGCTTTTCATTTGTACACAACTTCTGGTTTGGTTTGCTGTTAATGCATCTCTCTTTGATACTAAACACAAACTGGGAAATGTACAGAATGTGCGCTGGTGTTGGTTTCACAGGAAAAAGAAACCTCAAAAAACTTCCATGACTTCCTCATTTGAATTCTTAGAACAATTTGATGGATTTTTCTGCTAATTATTCATCTGCTCGGAGCTGTGTTCTTGTTCAGTCTGTATTGTTGAATTCATGCAACACATGCCTGAAATCTCCATATGCATCAATGTACTTGTATGGAAAGTGCATTGACAAGTGTGAACAAGTTAAACAAATTGTGAATTAAATTTGCTTTAA
>JAHLSL010000060.1:7015809-7023138 GCA_025920805.1 Petroica traversi
CCTAGCAATCACTCACCAAATGATTTCTCTTCCTTTTGCTTGAAGAAGACTGCAGTCTGTCCTGTCTGTTATCACTTTCCAACTCTGAGCCTGAGATGGGAGAGGGAGAGGAGAAGGAGCAGCACACTATCAATACAATATTTGCTGCTGTGCTGCTTTTGCATTACCTCCCACTGAGCAAGGCGTGAGCAGCATCAGTGCTGCCTTGTCTGCTCATCACTTTTGTGAGAGGAAAATTCCTCAACAGCAGCCTGTGCTGTGTGTGTCAGGAAGTTAAAAATATGCCATGCTTCTAAACCTCTATTTCAGATTATGTTTTACAGTAACCAACCAGGATCAGACTGTCCATCAAATGGCAGCTGGAAATACCTCTCACTGCAACTCTGCTGAAAGCCTTATCAAACATGCAAAAATGCACACTGGTGTGCAGCATGGAGAGGTGCTTGCTTTTGCTTCTGCAGTTCATGAGGAGACCTGCTGGATTGTCTGCATTATGGCAATAGAGACACTGCAGATAATCTTTACAGATGTCTCACAACAATCTGACTGAATACCAGAGTGTAAAATGGGGGATAGGCAAAGGAACAAAAGGTGCTTTGCAAAATTTTGTTCAGGACTAGCAGGTGTTGAAATTTCTAGATTAGATTATCAAAACAATTGTATTCATTGCCAAATTCTTATTATTTTCAGATGCAATTGTTTAGGGTAATAAAAGTGTGTTTTTATCTTCAATGTGTTTGCTAATATTGTAATGACTTAGAATTAAAACCCCAAGTATATTTAGAGCTCAGAGAAGAGGCATCATCATTTGCTGCCATAGACAAAAATACCTTGTAGAGATAAAACTGGATGCAGTATAAAATAAGAGTGACTGTAGTTGGAATGAGCTGATAGGAACACAACAATTTTAGGCATCAACCTGCAAAACTAGTAGATGGCAATAATGCATGGCATTGACAAATAGAAAAAAATTCTTTCAAAAAGAACTTGAATTAAAAGAAGCAGGTCTGTAGCAGCTCTAGTCTGCTTTGGGACATGACTTGGAACTGGAAAAAATAATGGATTTTTTAGTGTCCTGTTTAGTGTCTCATTTTGTTGCTGGTTGCATTTGTCAGCAGGTGAAGTTGCAACTTGCACTGCTTGCATGGTTCTCGCTGTTGCTGGAAATGCAAAACTATTTTGATCAAAAGGATCCCTTCCATTCTGAGAAAGAAAATTAAAGAGACTATCAAAAAAACCTCAGCCCTAAATCAGACAGTATTTTGCAAGTGAAACCAAAAGCCTGAACGGTGAAAGTGGAGCACCTCCAAAGTTGTGAAATGTACATTTTCCTCCTTGGTTATTCTTGTCTAATCTGGAATTGTGATGATGATGATTTTTTCTTAAATAGTGCCAGTTACCCACTTCTCTTGAAAAGGGTTTCCCCATGATATGTTTCATAGCATGAGATGCTGGTGCTTATTCACTTTACCAATGAGTTTAAACACCAGACAGCCTCTTTATTATTTCTCATAATGGGAAAGCATCAGAAGCAGCCCAGATTATAAGCATTTGTACTTCTTTATTTCAGAGATCAAATTTTGAGTATTTTGAGTGGTGTATTTTGATTCAATATTTAGTACTGTGCAAAAGAGAGGCAAGCAGCTAATTTTTCTTCAGCACCTCTTCAACCACTGGTCTGAATCTTGACTACCATTACAGGGAGTCATCAGAAAAGAGAATTTCCTTCCTTTCTCTCCTTCATTTCTTTTCTTCCTTCATGTTATGGAATCACCATCTTCATTAAAGAAAAGGAACCGATGATGAAATGTGTACCCAATATGCATTTATGCTTCCATACACCTAAAATCAATTACAGAGCTAATAAACTCTTGTGTATGCAAGTCTGCCAAATCCCTGAAACTTGGCACTCCCAGATGGAAACATAGGTGCAGTCGGGGTTAAGGTTTCCCATTGAGGCTTTGAAAAGAAAAAATTTGTGTTATGTGAAAGCGTTGCACTGGAGCTTTAGCTGAAAATGGATAGAAGTTACTGAAATTTTTTAGAGTAACATGAACATAGCTAGAGTTAAGTACAGTAAAATATAGCTAAATTGTTTAGTAGAAACTGCAGATTTCTTGATGATCTTGCATATTTAGAAAATATATATTATTGAATATATTACTTTATATATCCTTGTAATTACTGTCTAAGAGTGTTCACTCTGTATATACAAAGCTGTGACATTTTGCTTTATGGTTTTTTTTTAATCTAAAGTGCCACTCATGGTTAGTTCATGTCTTCATAATGCTTAGCGCAATTTTAAAGCAAAACAAAACAAAGCTTCAAACCTAATTATCTTTATGTAAAAGTAACATCACAACTATGTTGTGAAAGGAAGATAAAAGGGAAAATAGTAAACTGTTACTATGTGGTCAGGGAGAATAATTTCGTCTTTAATTAATTATGAGCTTCAGTATATTCAGAAGTTTCAGTTCTTTCTATTTATATTTTTTGGTATAAATGACCAACATTTCTGTTGTGGATATTTTCTTGTAACCCTATTTTACTTCAAGTTATTGATGTATTGATCCTTAATGATGAATTTTGAGTAAGGCTATAGTATAATGAAGTGCTATTTGTTCATTGCTAGTTGTAGCATTTAAAACAAAACAAAAGCCCATCAAAGATTTTTAGGAGTACAAAACCCTGTTGAGGTCTACTGGAGACTTGTGGTCTGAAGTACCTTAATGCTTCCCTATAACTCCCAGTGATTCCTCTATAATGTCACTTTTTTCTTTGCAATCCCCATAATTTACACATCCCGTGGGTACATGCACAGCATACACTGCTCTTCATAGCTTTTTTTAACATACTGGATTTCCAAACATATTAAGTACAACAGGAAAGATATTTGTGCATAATGGTCAGCAAAATAATCTTCTCTCAAAAAAAGCTAAGAAAAATATTTGTAAGGAGAAGAAGAATTTTCAGATCAGATTTGTGATTATGGAGCCAGTCAAGCAGAGTACAAGCAAGTGGCTTGAAAAGGAAGAAGGTGCAGAGAAGGTGTCTGAGTCACGGAAGGATTCTTAAAGATTCTGTAAAAGTGGGAAGAACAATTTAGGATCAACTGATTATGTGAGTGGAAAAAAGTAAATGAAGAGTTTTGAAAATGAGAGAAAACTTTTAACAGATGTTCAAAATAACTAGTGGAGCTTATGGGTTTTTTTTTCAGAAAACCCAGTCTTTATCAGTATTTAAAAGAAATGTTTAACCAAGACTTTTTGAATAGATTTATTTACCCCTCCTGGCTTGAAACAGGAATATTCCCCTGTAGTGAGAATGCAGCACATTAAAACTGATTTACTTACAGAATATACTTGTTGTATATTTTGACTGCTTTTGCAATAAGGGAGTTGTCAGGACTTCAGGTGTGGTGAGGTTGGATCACTGACGTTCTTTGGACACATTTAAACATTTCTGCCCTAACGCTTCAGTAACTTCCCAGCCAGGGAACATTTTGCCTACGCTGATTATGTTATGGCCTGAGAAAATAAAAAGCAACATGTTACCTGCCTGGGTCTGCAGCTGCAGTACTGATCTTCCCCTCTCCCAGCCCTGGAAAAGCAGAAATGCTGCTGCAGTTGGTCTGGATGGGAGGTGAGAAAATCACTGCCACAGGGACCAAGCTCTGGGAAAACAGCTGTGCTGGTGTTCTGCTGGTGAAGCTGCTGAATTAGGAAATGTTTCATTTTAAGTGGAGCAGCCCATTTAAGGTTTTAAGAGCTTGGCCCATAATCCCTGCTGAGGTAAAAAGCTGATGGTGACTGATAGCTCTGACAAGTTTGGGTTATGTCTCTTCAAAGCAACTTTGTACATGATTTTCTTAGCCAGAGGAAGTTTTACAGGCGTTATGCAATAAAGGATTCAAAACTAAATAAACCCTGAAAAAAGTGCCACCAAGAAGTTCTCACTTTTTCTTTGTTTTCAAGGGTTAGTTTCACTTCTAGTAGTTTCTGGAGGCTCAGGAAGATAAAACTGTTTTATGTTGGTGGATGACAACTGACTTCTGATGAATGCAAAGAAATGATTTACGCAATAAATTGATTTATCCAGGTGGAACTTTATTAATTTTTTTGAAGTATTTCAGCTTCTCCTTTATGTTCCAGCTTATTGCATTGCAATGAGTTATCAGAGATATTATTGGGTTTGAACTGACCCTTAATAAAATTTTTCTTGAGAAAATGATGATTTTTTGAAACATTCATTTCAAGGCACAGATACATGCAGCATAGAATAAGTGGCTCTCTGAACCAAAACTAAAAACTGTTGTGTTTGAAATACTGTAATGAACTGTCATGTTTGAAATACTGTAATGAACTGTCCTTTTACAAGAGGTACTAGACAACAATTACATAACTATCCCTAATTTCTTTTTTATGTATCATAGAATCATTTAGGTTGAAAAAGACCTTTAACACATACACTTTATTTTTAGAACTTACATCAGTACTAGCCCTACAAAAATTCTGAGATTCTGCAATCACTGTTGGTGTCTTTGCGTTGTTTTGGGTTTTTTCTAAAAGAAAAAGACAGAGGCCAATCACTCTCCTTTTCATGTTTAATTCCTGCCAAAAGATTCCCCATGTCTTTCATTTGGATTAATTATTTACAATATCCTATTCAACAAAGTTATATAACAGTTCTATGAAGCATTTCCTCATTTTTCCAGACTGCTTTCCAGGACTGCTCTTATATAAAGAGTTGGTAAATTACAAACTAAGTGTTAATGCAGTAGCACTCTCAGTCCATGATTTATTTCTATCCCATATTTGCGTAGGAGAACAAATCATTTAAATGAATATTAGCACTAGTGTATTCTATCACTATACATCTCAATTTTGTCTCATTTCATGACTAAGCCAAGAAGCATGGCCTTTGCTGTACTTTAGCTGGAAATTCTGCCCACTTGCTGAAATTATGCAGATTTTGTAGTGCGAGAGGTCAGATTGGATGGTTGTACAGGTGCCTGGAAACTTATTTGATAAATTGTAACCTCACACGGGAAGGATCTGTCTAAAAATGAACTATTTGTGCCTGTTTGGAATTTTAATAGTATTCGGTTGTGTTACAGAGAGAAGGCTAAAGAGACTGTGCATCTGTAAAAGTATCAGCTTTTCCAGATGGTCTCCTTTCTACAGAATACCTTACAAGTGCTTCTGGTTTTATCATTGCCTAGGGCATAGAGGCACCAATGCAAAGCCTGCAGAGGTAAACAGGGGAGTTTTAGGTTAAGTCCAGGTTATCTGGTGTCAAAGTGATGTGTAGTCTTAGCAACACCAGGTTTCAGTTTTCTGGGAGTTTGTAACTTTTAGGAAGCTTTGCTGTTCAAACAAGAAACAGGGATTCCAAGAGCCATTGCTCAGAATTCTGAATGTACACCTTCTAATTATATTTGTTGATTTATACAATTGTTTCATACCATGCTTTTAACTTACTTTTATGAGGTGGACTTTGAATTAGCTACACTGGAAAAGTGAAGCAAAACAGCACTGGCTCCAGCTCCTTCAATTCTAGTAAAATAAATTATTTTTACTAAACTGCTTTATCATTGGAAATCCTCAACAGTTCTGGGAGGAAGGTAGAATCTCAGAGCAGGAAAAGTCATGACAGTGGGGTGTGCAGGGTCACTGCAGTTACAGTGCAGGTTATTGCTCAGTTCTGTGTTTGTTTTTCTTCTCAGCCAAGTACCTAGGGTGAAGGAGTTACCAAAAAACTTTTAAGGGGAGGCATTAACTATGAAAAAGAAGATAAGATCAGATGCTCCTGTGTGTGCTGGGTACTCTGAAAATGATACACAGTCCTTTGCTATAGCACAGAATTTGTGTATGACCTCAGCTTGCTCAGGTGATTGAATTATTCAATCTAATTCAGTGATAATTGGGCCATTTTAATGGTGCTGGGATTTCTCTTTTTTATTCTTTCGTAATTTCTCTGCATAAAAATGGGAAAGTAGTAGGTTCTTAAGGATGTTGTGGATATAACAGTGGAAGGATATTTGTAAGGTGGTAGGGTTGCCCAAAGAATGCATGACTTATATGCAATATCAGACAACAATTGAATAAAATAAATCTGATCCAAGAATTCCTGTGAAAGTACATCATGTCAACTTTCTTCCTATATAATTTCTTTATTCCTCTGACATCAATGTCTTTTTCTTTGGAGTTATTTCTCTTTAGAATAAGTCTGTATTGACCAGTCTGTTTGGAGCTGCTTGGGCACTCATGTTGTGTTGCAGTTCCTGTTGCTGTGATCAGCTATTGATGTAAGTGAAGCAGTGACACCTTTTAGTCTAAGAATTTTTAAAAATTGAGATGCCTTCAGAAATATCTGTGCTCTACACAAAGCCTTTTGCACACCATGTAATTTGCTCCCAATCATAACAGCTGGTTATATTAGCTCTTCCTATATATTTTGCTTTTTTACCTAGAAATGTATTTATTTCTAAAAATTTGTGATACTAATACATAATTTTCTTTGCTAACCACTTTCCTTTAGCTGCTTTTATTTAGCTGCCGACATATGGATTAGTGTTTGAAATATCTGGGTATTTTGAAGTGTAAATGAGCCAGTTCTGCTGGATTGTTAGAAAACTTTGAAACTTACATCAGTTTTCCTCTTTTTTAGGGACATGTTTCTCTGTATTGAGGTTCTTAGCACTCTCATGCCCCTTGTATTAAGATTTCTGCTAATGGATATTGATTTTAGGAAATTCTAATACAAACCAGACAATGAAAAACTACCTGTTTTCTGCTTTGTCACTTAAAATTGGGAATTCTATTTATACAGAATATGCCTCACTGTAGTATTTTGAAAGTGCGATGTAATTCTAATTCTCATCTCTTGATGCTGACATTTTAATAATCATCCATTAACAGGAATATCAGCTGCATTTTGTGTTTCTATAAAAAGAATTGAAAATGGGATACACTTGGGGTTGGACTGTTAATGGTCACTTACAGAGTTACTGTCAGAAGCTCGTAGGAAGAGAGTGGAAAATGCTGGTGCCCTAATCTTTCACCTCAGTCACTGCATGAATCTCTGATATATAGATACAGAACATGGTTAGACTGGATCTTACATTGCCAGATGTGTTCTGATATCAGTGGATGATCATAATATCTGAGTTTAATGACTTCACTGCTTTTCTATTCAGAAAGTCATATGATGATGGAAATGACCAGTTAAGAGAGGATGGTTGTTTCTTTTCTCTTTGAAGTGATAGTTTAAGTTCTGCTTTTATCTATATCTATATCTATATCTATATCTATATCTATATCTATATCT